>JARHVA010001158.1:3530000-3665000 GCA_037957365.1 Torreya grandis | reverse complement strand
TTGGGGAAGAGAGGGAACGATTTAGATCAGGAGTGGAGGTTGAACAGCAGATTATGGCCCAGGAGGAGTGTGTAGAGAAAGTGAGATAGATGAGATAGCAGAGGGAAGAGGAGGACCCACGAGAGGTCCAGCACTAGCGACACCCATTGTGCCACCACGACGGTGACAATGGGACGAGGTAGGAGGCATTTTTGAACTTGTTGGATTTGTTTGAATTTGATTTTTGTTTTTAAAATTTGCATGTTTTTAGCTTATAATTAAGGGGGAGGGGTAGTTAGGAGGGTGAGAAGGGCAGGTAGGTCATGCTAGGGTGATTTAAGAGGGTCTTGGGGGAAAATTATGGTTAAATTGGGAAGCCCTAATTTTTAGGGCTCACCGCATTCGGCTCTAGGGCCGAACCAGTCACCGACATCGGTGGGTTTGCCGGTGTCGACTGATTAGCGACTAGCATCAGTCACTTTTTTACTGACATCAGGCAGGTAAGGGCCATCATCAGCATGAAAACTGATGTCAGTGGCTGCCTGGTCGGAGAGAGGTTTGAAAATTATTGAGTCAAAAGGGCAAAGTTATGCCAAGGGCTTCCTGGGTGTCAGGGTAGCCATAGATGGTCAGCTAAATGGTCAATTAGATAGATGAAAGGGAAAATGGCCAGGCTAGAGAAGAAGAGTCATGGGGATTGGTAGTCATGTTGATAGGAGTTTGACTTTGGTTGGATGCAGGCAAGGTAGATGCTGATGTTGTGGGATTGGCTGCCGACATTGCTGATGCAGATGCGTCGAGACATCACAGGGGAGGAGTGGGCTCATATGAGCACAGTGGCACTCAATGGGCTGTAGCAGTACTATCGAGTGGCGAGGGATGTGAGCCTGATGGTGGCTTTGATCAAGCGCTGGGATCACTCCACCAACACCTTTCACTTGCCGATAGGAGAGATGACTATGACGGTCAAGGATGTGTACCAGATTTTGTGGTTACCAATACACGGAGCAGACTTGTATGCGTGCTTGAGAGAGGTGCATGACATTCACATGGTAACGCTATTTGGGGAACACGTCATTGAGACTAGTTACCATTCAACGAGCTTTGCATATGAGCCCCTTTACACTATAGACGAGGATGCACATTGACTGGTGATCTTGATGATGATCAGTATCACGGTCTACGCATTGCCAGATGCAAAGGGAGGTAGGTTTCCAGTCGCTATGATCAGAGTTTTGATAGATATGATAAAGCAATAGATAGTGTTTATGTGGGTGCCTATCTTTTTGGCATAGGTGTACAGAGAGCTGTGGGGCATCAGTCAGTGGTGATGTTATAGCTTATGTATCAGCCACCTCTTGCATTGATGGGCTTATGAGCACATTGTGGTCACACGACCTCTCAGCCTCCCAGTGGCGATTTAGGCTGGTTTCAGAGTTGGATTTAGATGATGGCATGAGATGATGGTGCAGGTGTGGATGGATGGGGTAGTCAGAGACATCGACTATTATAGAGGGGTGCTAGAGGCCCTGATCCCTGTAGACATTATCTAGAGATCGTACCTAGTGTATCCAATTTTCAGAGATCAGAGAGCAGCTGGTCAGAGTGTAGAGCATCAGGTGGGTCAGAGGCAGATGAGTTGGTGAGCTTGAGAGGGTACCAGTAGAGAGTGCGGTGCTAGTATGGGCTGCTTTAGGGTGTGCCGCCCACCTTCCCATAGTATAGATGAGACGACATAGAGGCGCCGCTCTCATTGCCAGAGGAGACAGAGGGGCCTGATTTTGAGGAGCTACCAGCAAGCCCTGGGATAGTAGATCCAAGATGCACAGAGACCTACTTGACATGGTGGGAAAGTCAGTATATAGGGATGCAGGTGGGGCCACAGCTAGATCTATAGACCATGATTAGGGATAGGGATATGATGAGGCAGGAGAGGGATGCTGCCAGATAGGAGAGAGATGTTGCCATCCAAGAGAGGGATGCAGCACAAGGACAGGTGAGCATTTTGTAGGGTCAGTTAACTATAGCCCAGGCACAGGCATTGGTAAGATAGGTTTTTGGAGGACAAGGTCTACTTTAGCATCCACCTTAGCAACTAGTTTAGCAGCCAGCACAATCAGCGTCAGTGCAGCCAGGGTTTTCACAGCTGCAGGGTTCAGTGCAGGGCACGGCAGTAGGTCTGATGGGTCCACCACAGACTGTATCTATAGTTAGATACAATGATGCACTGGATGAGATCACGTATTATGAGAGGGCCATTAGGGGGTTCCCTCAGATATAATGATACTCTGAGATGAGGGTAGAGCTGAGTCGATAGCGGTCTATGTCACGAGCGACAACTTTTGGGTCTCACAGATGATGCAGATCAAATGGCAGAGATGATACAACATCTTCCCAGCCACCACCGCCACCATAGCCATAGCCTTGAGGGCAGATTTTGATATTATGTATATACCAGCCTGCAAGCCGTTAATGCGAGATGTACTTGATTTTTATTTTTTTTAGAGAGAGACAGATTGTATCATTGTAAACTTTGATAGATATATATATGATGAGATTTTGGTTTATTGATGTGTTATGGATGTTATGTATGTTTTTAGTATTTCTCATATGTTTTAATGATATATGCCAAATATGATGATGTTGATTATGATGATACTTAATAATTAATGTGATGATGTTTTATGATTATGATGATGGTGCTTTGATTTTGTTAATGATTATGAAAGTATGTGATTGTTTGTGATGTGATTGGCAGGTGACGAAAGAATGTGATGGAAGAAATGGCTGAGCTAACCCCAAAAGACCCCATGTCAACTGAGTGTTGCCTATATAGCCCCTGTTGTTAGGGCCTCAGTCCAATGTAGTTCTCCCAAAAGGGAGGAAAAAGGGCAAAGTTATGGAATGTTTTGGTCGAGGTCAAGTCATGGTCAAAAGAGAAGAATATGGTTTGTCCATCAGGTAGATGAACAAACAAGGGTGGTCGAGCTAACCCCAAAAGATGTTGTGTCATCTGAGTGCTGCCTACATAGCCCAGATTGGAAGGGGCCTCAGACCAATGTAGTTTAGGCTAAGAGGCAAAATGGTTGATGATTGGTTTGGTCGTGATTAGATGATGAGGATAAGATGATGTTACAGCCTTTTCCATATTAGGTGATGGTGTATTATGTAACATGGGTTGAGGGGTCTTTCATCCCTAGCAATTTTCCATATTCGTGATGGATGTATGCTAGAAATGAATTGAGTCTATTTATGCTTCAGCAAGTAATGGTTTATGCTTAACATAAATTGTGTCGGGTCGGTAGTTTCCATGTGTATTGGTGTCCATAGAAACTATGTGAAATGGACTATGTCAGGTCAGTGGTCTTGAAAAAGGTTTGGTTTGGTTGAATGCGTGACCAAGATGCAAGAAGTGAAAGGCGTGTTGCTCTTTCATTGACAAGGACTATAATGATGGCATAGATAAGGGTCATTTAGAAACAAAAGCCCCATTCATGCATTACGTCGTGGACCAGTGGTTGTGTTAGAGAAGTAATCGAATCACTTGACGTTAAGTGAGCTCGAAATCCCTTGAGTATGTTCAGGTGATAGGTGATGTGATATGAGATGGAAGGGGGAACCCTTTTTGGTAGGAACAACTTTGCCCCTTTTATAGGTGACCTCGAGAATGACTATAGACAAGTCCATGACTTTAAAGGTTGTCAGTCAGTTTTTTTTTTTTTTTTGGAGCAGACTGATCGATGCGGGAAGTCTGCGAGGGGATGTTGTTTTGCTTTGTGGTCATGTTGTGAAGTTGATCGATGTGAGAAGCTTCTTATAATAATGCTATGTATGTAGCAAAATTTATGCATAGCCATCCTTTAAGGGAGTGGTCTATATTCTGCTTTATATGTTTTTGATATGACTTTGGCCTAGCTGTCCTTCAAGGGAGCAGTCTAGTAAATATAGCAATTATGTAGCTGTCCTTTGAGGGAGCAATCTACATTTAGAGTTTTATGACCTTGGAATATGCATCCCACTTTTATATTTTTTTGATTTTTTTTTGTTGACTGAAGTTTTGTTCATGGACTTGACTATAGAGGTTTAGAGGGTTTCCCTTTTATTAGGAAAAAGCAGTCATGCTTGACAAAAGGGTTGACTGATGTAGGGAAGGTTGAGGGTTGAAAAGGAATATGAATGACAATGACAGGGATTGCTCAAGAGATCGAGCTCAAGTTAAATGTCAAGTGAATGATTACTTGACTGACAGTAGACTGGTCAAAGATGTAAGGCATAAAGGGGCTCAGATTTTGACAAAGTCCCTGGCCCATGCTTGTGTTATGATGCAAAGTCCGAATCAATTAGGAGCAAACTTGCCCCATTTGCTTCGTTCCAAATTGTTCACATGTTGATTGATGTTGAAGGAGTTGGTTGATGTCATGATTAAAAAGGTTGGTTGACATTTGGTCGATGTTGGGTCGAAGTTGGTCGAGGTCATGATTAAAAGGTTGGTTGATGTTTGGTCATTGTTTGGTCGATGTCTAGTCGAATGTTTGGTCAAGGCATAGTTGAGGTTTGGTTGAGGCCTAGTCAAAGTTTAGGATTAAAAGAGTGATTGATATTTGCTCAAGACTGGGTTGAAAGGTTGGTCGAGGCTTGGATGAACGTTAAATTCCCCCAGCAGCTAGGGAGAATGTTTGGCAGATTGGTCAAGGTCGGTTGAGGCTTGGTGGTCAGATTGACTGTGTTGATGTCGAATAAGGGGTTAAAGGTGACAAAAGGACCATAGTCTGGCATGGAGATCCTGATTTAGGTGACGAGGTTTGAGAAGCATGGGTCGATATTGATGATTTGTCGAAGGGGTGGTCAAGAGGATCCTTGATAAAAAGGGTATCCTTTTTTTGGTGTTGACAAATGACAGCTTTAAGAGCGCAACAACGCTCAGTGTCATGTCCCAATTTTTTATGATAGTGACAAAATTTAGAGTTATCGAACCAAGGTGGTCTTGATCTGAGAGTTGATGAGTGGGGCGGTGTTGAAGGTTTGTTGATAGTATGGTTGAGAAGAAGGATGTCTTTATCCAATCAGTGGTGAATGACAACCTTGAGGGCACAACAATGCTCAGTGTCGTGCCCAGGCGTGTGATGATATGCACAAATCTGAGTGTCATCGAACCAGGGCGATTTTGGCTCAAGGGATTGATATGGTTTAAGAGGCAGGAGATTGATGCGAGAAGACTACAATAATTGTCATAACAGCAGGGCATAAGAACCTGCTAATGGGTCTGTGTGTCTTATTGCAGTGGGGGTTGATGACTTTGGTTTGAGAGGCATAAGAGGCATTGGTCATACCATAATTTTTGTGGGTGGTGTAACCACATGTGGAGATGGCATTTTTGTGGTGATAAGTGTTAGATGTTTTGGAGGAAATATATGTTTGATGGGTTGAGGGGGCAATGGAGGCGACTTTCCCCTATGAAGTATGGGAGTAAGAAGCACTCCTATTAAAGTGGATGGATGCGGGCCCAAAATTGAAGGTAATGATGAAGGTGGGGGAGGAGTCCAGTGTGGTTCAGTGTCCCTCTTTGGTTTGGGTTGAGGGCCACCATTGTGCGAGGTGAGGTTAGATATGGGTTTGGGTTCAGATGTGGATGGAGGTGAGTGAGATGTAGAAATCTCAGGCAAAAGGCAAGAGGAAACTGTGACTGGGTCTTCCTCAGTCAGAATGGGTGAAGAGACTGGTTCTTCTCTTAGTGGAGAAGAAATAGGAGAGGGCAGCTCCTCAAGAGGGCAGAGGGCGGGAATGATCGTGCCCTCTACTTGTGGTTGAGGAGTAGGAAGGATAGGGTCCTCCATTGGTGGGAGGAAGGATGAATGTGGGCTTAATGGTGTTGGTATGGTCAAGGCATCCTCCAATATGAGAGAGGTCGATGGAGGACTAATAGGAGAAGAGGATTCTTCTACCTGTGGAAGAGGTTGGTCAGGGATCAGAGAAGAGACAGTGTCGACCGTGCGTATATTATGGTCTTGAGGTTCATTGGTCATGGTCTGGACATTGTTTTGATTAGGAGGATGGTTAGGAAAAGGTTGTTTGAAGATGTCGATGTGTTGGTTGGGTGGGGCGTTCGGGTTGTCCAAGATGAGATCACCCCTGTCTATCATGTCTTGAATGATGTTTTTGAAGGTTCGGTAGTTGTTGATGTCATGGCCGTGGACGCGATGATAGTGACAGAAGTTAGCTTCCCTATACCATGTAGGGAGGGATTTTGAAGGGTCGAATTGAGGTGGTTGGATTGGAGGGAGATTGAGGACCCCTTGTTTGAGAAGTTTTTTAAAAATGGGAGCGTATGATTCTCCAAGCGGAGTGTATGAACGCTAGATGTACCATTGTTGGAAGTGTTTATTGATGTAGTTTGATGTTGAAAATTGAGGTCAGTTGGTTGTTGTTGAAGATGATGGTATAAAGATGACAGTGTTTGCCGACCCCTTAGACTGGGAGTGGGCAGAAGAAGGTTTAGACGAAGAAGGGTCATTAGATTTTGCATTGTTATTACGCAATTTGACCTTATTTTTGTCGATGGCATGGAGTTCAAGCTTTCTTACCATGGTGAAAGCTTTGTCAAAGGAGCGGAATGTTTGAATCCACAAGGTAGAAGAGATGTGCCTGGCACATGCTTGAGAAAAGAGCTCGATGAGCTCAGGTTGAGGCAAGGAGAAGGAGAGTTGGTTAATCAAGCCTCTCCAATGGGTGACAAAATTGACTATTGATTCGTCGTCAAATTTCCTAATGGAGTAGAGGTCTGTGATTGAGACTTGTTTGGTGATATTGATAGAAAAATGGTCGAGAAATAATTGGGTGAGTTGAGTGAATGAAAAGATAGAATGTCTGGTAAGAGAGCTATACCAGTCAAGGGTGGGGCTAGAAAGTGACATGGGTAACGTGCGTAGAAGTAATGCATCATCATGGGCTATGAGATAACAAGCATGTCTAAATGATCGTAGGTGCTGTTGCGGGTCTTCCTTAATTTGGAAGTGAGTAAATTTAGGAAGCTCCCACTAGTTGGGGTATGGTTGGATCAGGACAGAGGGATGAATGGGTTCATTGCAAATTTGCTCATATGAGAGGGCATTGCGTGAACCAAAAATAGAGGTCTCGAGACTAGACAATTTGTCTATTAGCATTTTGATTATGTCAGCTGACGGATTGGCGGGTGGAGTGCCCCCTAGGTTGTAAGGCATTTGAAAGGTATTGAGAGGGGCATATGACGTGGTTGGTTGCACTTGTGTAGGTACAACATATGGGTAGTGCATCATAGGGATAGATGTCATGGTCAAAGGGGCTTGTGCCATGAAGTTGGAGGACACAAGTTGACTAGATACCACCAGAGGTGGTTGAGTGGTGGCACTGGTAAAAGGATAGGTTGTCACTCCTGCGTGTATAGGTACAAGAGTGGGTGAGGTCGAGACAATCAAGTTCTGGTATGGTGTAGAACCTGGTTGAATTGTGTGTGGTTGAGGGGGTAATGACACCCCGATGGAGGTAGGTTCAAAAATAGATGAGGAGGCCAAACTTTGCGTATTGGCCATGGTCTGGTTAGTGGTTGAGGCAATAGGCTGAGTCATGAAAGGCTGGGTAGCGGATGGTGTTGATGCCATCACCGCTTTACCCGAAAGGTCTCACATTTGGTTTCTTGTGAGATAGTTTTGGAGGGCTTTGACATTGAGGTCTAAGAATCTTTCAAAATCTTGGTCCCCTTCAGGGACAATGGGGGTCTGAGTTGGGGTCAGTTGAGTAGGAGTTCTTTTGGTCTCCGAGTGGAACTCCATTATAGGACTGGTTATGGACGGGGAAGGTGGAAGTGGTTGATGCCTCGCTTGGTCAAGAAGAGCCTTGGTTTGACTGTGTGTCAAAACCATTCAAGGCAAGAAGGGTCAGGTTCTAAAAACTATGTTTTTTAGTCTCAGAAACTCAGAATGTGATTTTGGCAAAAAAAGGGTCGAGTTTTAGGGCTACTGTTTTGAAAGAAAGGACTGTGACAGTGACCGACGTCAGTTTAAAAACCAATGTCAGTGAGAATAGATGGCCAACATCGGTCAGATAACTGATGATGGCGAGGGAAGGTTGTCGACATTGGTGGTAAAACTGATGCCGGTGACTGTGGTTTCCAGAAATTCAAAAAAATTGAAGATTCTTGGAAAAAAGGAAGAAGAATGTCCTCACTAGCTCAAAAAACCAGATGGGAATAGAAAAATAGATGGAGACAGGCAGACCCTAAGCGTTAAATCCTAAGAATCAACTTTTAGAATCCTGTTGGCTTATGCCTTAAAGTGATGTTTGGGAAGGTTGGCTGTTAGAATGGGTCCTAAAAGAGGTAGTCTATGGATGGTTTCAGGTTTTTTTAGGCACTCAAGAGTCTATGTTAGGTTCGGTACGTGGCCTGGTGCTAAGGAGAAAGATCCCCTCACTTCATGAGCCCAGTGATAAGTTGGTCTCACTTAGCCAGTATATACGTCCCCTAGAGATTATCCTCTGCCAGAGAATAGAGTGGGCTTTCCCCTTGGTGGTGAAATCCAAGTGAGATTGCTGAGACAGGTAAGGTATCCGCTGGGTGATGAAATCCTAGTTGGGCCTTGTCTCAGGTAAGTTAAGATGTTTGATTTGTGCAAGTGGTTTGGATGTGTAACATAAGTGTGATTAATTCATGATGCGGTTTAATTATTAGATGTGGACTAAGAAATGCAAGCAAGTAGAAATGAAATGTAATGTGTTTTTGGTCTGTGTACCTGTTGTTGATGTAGAAGGCTGATGTAGAGTCCCTGCTATTGCTGTAGCTGGTGCAGAAGCCTTGTGAGAGAGAGAGTGAGAGCTCTGGTGGATTGAAGACTGGAAGATTGGCTGATTGTTGAAGTTTAAAAGGTGGATGATTGAAGGTCGAAGGAGTGGATTAAAAGATTGAAAGGTCAGATCCACATTCTGGACACAGAACGCAGTTTTAAAGGTAACTGATGCTGGTAATATCACCGATGTCGGTCGACAGTTGACCGACGTCGGTGGCTGGAAGGCAGGAAAAAAGCTAAAAATAGCCTTTCATCCATTTTCCCAACTGCCAGGTCAGCGGGTCGGGGGAAGAAACGGTCGAAGGTAGCTTAATAGGCATGGGAAAGAGGAGAAGAGAAGTTGGAATAGGTCATGAATGGGGTTTAGGCATTTAAGACTTGGCATGGGTTGAGGAATGGAATCCAAAGAGGGCATCCAAGGGTGGTGAGGTGGCAAGGGGAGAGAGATAATTATTAATTTAAAATAAGATAATTATTTTAAATTAATAAGACATAGGTTAGGCATGGTTAAGTGGACAAAGGGGACTAAGGGGGGAGGACGACCAAAGTGTAGACACGATTTCGGTGTCTACAGTGTGTGTGTGTGTGTGTGTGTGTGTGTGTGTGTGTGTGTGTTTTTAAATATAATCTTATCATTATCAAGGACCTTGATAATTTTAGACACTCCCTTCTAATATGATTACTTTCTATGGGGGCACCTATATGTGTATGTTCATGGCACACTGTGTGTAAGTGTTGTATTTGACTGCCATAATCCTTTGCTCACTCTTTGGAAGGTCCACTTAATTTTTCATATTATAATATAATTATAAACATATTTAAATCATAATTAATTCTCCATTAATGATATATAGACCTTATTTATACATAACTTGCCATGGTTGTAGATGAACCCTCTACAAGATTCTTGATTATATAGGGGTTCTAGTTATCATAAATGATTGCATAGAAATTTGGGGACATTAGGTTGATTTTTAATGTAAAATTTTATTTCCAACATCTTATGAACTCAATAAAAACTCCATGGATGTGTTTTATATCTTTGTATATCTCACCTTCTTGACTATGTATGAAAATCATAGAGTAAATTGATTGCATGATTCTTATTACTATGGTACCATGGAAATTTGCCTTAGATAAAGAGATTGAAAGGTGAGGGGATAAATATAAAATTTTTAAAATGATAATTAACCTATCATAACCTTAAAAATTCACCATCAAATCATGGATATTCTATAGATAATGAAAACCTACCTATAATATAGAATGGTGCCTTATTTTACAACTTGAGATACTTGTTTATCCAAACACCTTGAAACATTAAAATGGTCATGGGGAAAATGGTGTTAATATTTCCATATCCTATGGAGTCAATTATATAATCTTAATTGTATAAACTTATCCAAATCAAAGCAAAACCTATAGGGTATAGGAAATAATGAGTATAAAAACATAGTCAACTTGTTAGAGATGATTCATAAAGAAAATTGGACCAATAATTTAAATATTGTTATTTAAATGGATATATATGAGTTTAATTTAACCTCCCATTGGATTTTTGTCTAAAACTTCTCTAATTGTCAGTTTCTAACAAAAACCTGCTAACTGATTCTATGTGTCTAGAATGGTGAAGAAGGATCAGAATGGTTTTAGACCTTTTTTAGAACTTAACTACCATATCAATAATGTAAATGAGTTTTATTAATATTAATATTCATCTAAAAACCTTATCCCACATGTCACACTCCCTTATGGGCCGTACAAGTGCCAAACTCTTCCTTTTTCTAAGAAAACTACCCTTTCTTCTAAAGAACCTACCACTTTTCAATTAGAAGAAGTTAATTAATGAATAATAAGACACATGGAAAATTTAATCACCTTTTTAAACCTTTAATTTACCCAAGGAGGTTTTAAAATTCATTAAATGCTCCTTTTATGACCTTTAAATGGATTAAAAAGACATAAGGATTAAAATGACTAAGACCAAGGCTAATATGACATGAAATGACATCAAAAGACCTATAATAAATGCTATGACATAATAATAGACCCATAAAAACACCTAAATATCATGTTTTTACCTATAGGGGTCCCAATTTGACCTACAAGGTCAAATATGATCAATAATGGTGACTCATAGGGGTAACATGCCTACTATGCTAAAGATCAGTAGCCTTATCTTATCCATGGGATTAAAGAGTCATCTAAAGTCTAAAAAAAAACAAGAAAAATTTAGACTTGAAAATAATACTTTGACCAAGACAAGACAACTAATTACCTCAACCACCCAAAACAAAGGACACACATAAAGGAAAATAAACACACTAACAAGACACATATGTGTGATCAAACCAATTAGGGAAAATAAAAAACAAATACCTATGCAAAAATAGAAGTTTTACATACTTCCTTTCCAAGATCAAAATGAAAATACCTTGAATCTTCTTCTTCATGAGATGAATCACAATGCCAAGAATGTTGCTCCTTGGATTAGATGCTTGGTAGATCAAACCTATTCCTTGGCACTTCACTTGATCTGATCTCAAGTAAATCATCCTTAAATAGGTCTCCAATGTAAATTTATTCCTCTTTAATTTTTACACATACCTCATACTTTTTTCCACTCTTCATCTCATGATCAACTTATATTTTCTTGGTAGGCATGGCTTCAAGAGGAGTTGTTTCTTATTCTTTGGAAGATTGAGGCCAATAGAAGCTTGTTCTATCCTTAAAAAACTGATGTGTTTATCATAACTAATTGAGAGGATGATAACCCATTTTGATGATTTCAAACATATCATAATGGAATGCATATGCCTCTTGAAGTGATAAGTTTTAAAATTTTCTTCTTCTTTGCATACCCACTTGAGTGTTAAGGCTACCTTCTCCATTTTTGACTAGATCATGTCCTCCTTAAATAAGAGTATAACCTAATCCAATGATTACAAACAAGTCATCCCAAGGATGATTAGAGACTTTTTCTTTCCTATCTATGATATCTTGGATAGTGATGGAAGAACCAATGATGATTTCCTCTTCTTTGACACAAGGAAGACATTCTTCAATATCAACATAATTAGAAGATTCAACACAAGAAATCACCTCTTCTTTAGAATTTATAACCTTTTGAGGGATCTCAAATTATATCTCAACTATTATAACTTGACTTTTCTTCTCAAGGACTTCAATATCCTCAATTTCTTTCTCCTTCTTGGTTATGTTAATGCTAAGCATTTTGTAATCATGTGACCTAGCCCAATGAGGCTGCCAAGGAGATATATTTTATTCAAGCAAGAGTTACAAATTATTATCAACCAAATTCTAATCTTTAGGTTCCCACACCATAGGTCCATCAAGACAAAGTTTGATAGGGTGAGGACAAGATGAACTAGTTGGTATAGGTGGAATATAGAACTCAACATTAGATTGAGAATGAATTATAGGGGATCCTTTTGGGAGTTCTTGAGGAAGGGGAGGCAAACATTGGGCTAAAATAACTTGATTTTATTCCTTAAATTTTACAATCACTTAATTAAAATATGATTCATCTTGATCACTCTCTTTAGGAAGGTTAGATGGGGTGTGTTTAGGTGTAAGATCTTCTTTTGTCTC
Organism: Torreya grandis; assembly: GCA_037957365.1. Taxonomy (NCBI): domain Eukaryota; kingdom Viridiplantae; phylum Streptophyta; class Pinopsida; order Cupressales; family Taxaceae; genus Torreya; species Torreya grandis. The sequence continues at coordinate 3,652,593 of JARHVA010001158.1, read as the reverse complement.
TAAACCTTCTATCACACCTTGACTCAACAATTTCATTCTCAACTCTAAATCTTCAATTTTATTGGCTATGTTCTCTTGGAAATTTATCTCTTGTAGTTTATAGGAATCTTCATGAGGATAAGGATTAAAATAGGGATAATATGGAAAATAAGAGGTCTCTTGAGGAAGGGTGGGAGGGACTTGCATAGGATCAAGCTCTTTCTCAACTTCACACTCTTTATCAAGGCTTTTGTCCCCTTTCTTTTCACATGGTTCCACTACCTTTTTCCAGCTTAGGATGTTAGTATTAGGAGTCTCCTCTTGAGGTAGTTATGCAATTTGAGGATTGGATGAAGTGTTAAAGAAATTTGGGATCTCCTTAGGCTTGGATTCTTCACCTTGTCTCCAACTTGGGATTTCATATCTAGAAGTCTCTTCTTAAGGTGGGGATGTAATGGGAGAGGAAAATGAGGGATTATATTCCACTTCCTTTGATGATGAGATGGAATGATTAATATTATTATTGGATAGCTCAAATTTACTATCAAGGTTTGCTTCAAAAATAAAGTTTGTCTTTACAACTCTCTCTTCCAACTGATTAGGAAAAAGATGACTTTGACAATATTGATTGGGTTCATGAGTAGGGATCAAGTATAACTGGTAGCAATCTTGGGGAGGTGGATATGAGGGCTGATATATTGGGAGAGATTATTCCTCATGAATTCTTAGCTTATATTTTAGATACTAAAATTGGGTATTGAGTACTTAAAAATGAAAATAATGGCATATATTTACCACTCATGATATACATGCATAAATTTGGTCCCAATCCATCACTTTCTGACACTTACATGTTACTTATGAGTTTGAATATTTTGTTCTAGTATTACACACCAAAATCAACCTCACAATCTATTTCAGACCTACATATTATCCTCCATAAACATTTGCAAACATTTACTTCCATCTTCTTATGCATGGGTTAGTGATTTCAGACTAGGTTATTATTACTAGCTATTACTGACCTACACTTGATGTTACCAAACCTCTCCCAAAAATGGATAATTTTTAAAATTAAACATTTCCTTAGGGGTAGACCATCTACCTAACTTGTTAGTGACATGATATATTACACAATTAGACTCATATATATACAAATTAGAACTTCACCTTATAGGGGACTTGGCACTTATATGGAACACATATATAAACTATTGCACATTTAGAAAATATTCCCAAATTATGAATTATTCATTAAGAACAATTAAAAGACAAGTTTTAAGCATACTAAAGAAATTCGAATCATGAAGTGTTAAGTATCAAATCCACATCATTATCTGTATTCATATATCAAAGTAGCATGATTCAAAATCATGCTAGGTGGAGGAACCAATTTTATCTTGATTTTTATCCTTAGAGTATCAAATATATAGGAAATGATCAATCATCAATGGGGATGATTGGGGTTAGCTCAACCCTTTACACTTTCATAGTCTTTGTAGGTTTTTATCCCTTACAATCACACCTAAGGTTTCAAGGTGAAGGAAACTGATTTATAGAGTTGTGCACATCATCAAGATTGACATCACACATACAAAGATTTTAGATGCATATGAAAGTCTCTATATTTTAAGAGAACCATATTTTGGCATAGGTCACTATCGAACACTACAGGTCAATAAGGATAGTCAATACTAACCAAGATATGATAAAATTAACCCTACACAAACAAAAATATAGTTCTCAAACATTACAAATCACAATCCTTATTTAGTCTATTTTCTACTATCAAAATACAATCATAATTAGATATATAGCTATAAAATATAAGTACTTATAATTTTATTGTACCAATTATATTTAGCATATGACACTTTCTAAATCATTGCAATCAATTTTAGTATTTTACATCTAGATTTATGCTTGAATACCATATCTTAATATCTTAACTGTATACTATTTTATTGAATTAAAAGAGTAAGACCTAGATATATTTAGTTAGAAAATCTTCTCCTTGGTTTAACTTGTCCTATTGATCTTAAAATATCTTAAACAAGAATTGATCTATAATAATAATAATAATAATTCAACTTTTGACTCCTCTTTTTTTCTACTTAAAGGAAAGATGAGTGTTTTATGTGTTAATAATGATAAATATGACCCATACATGTGTGTGTGTGTATTGGGAATTCTCTCTCTCTCTCTCTCTCTCTCTCTCTCTCTCTCTCTCTCTCTCTCTCTCTCTCTCTCTCTCTCTCTCTCTCTCTCTCTCTCTCTCTCTCTCTCTCTCTCTCTCTCTCTCTCTCTCTCTCTCTCTCTCTCCTCTCTCTCTCTCTCTCACACACACACACACACACAAGTCATGTTTATCGTTCCCAATAAATAAAACACTCATATTCTCTAATTATGCTCATATTTTTTCCATTAAGTATTAAAAAAGAGGATTTTTAGGTTAAAGTGTTATTATTTTAGATCAATTCTTTCTCAAGATATTTGAAGCTCAATAGGATAAGTTAAATAGACACCTGACTCATGCACCTATAGTATACCTATATATGGAGGAGTTTTATTAAATTTTTTCTACCATTTTTAATGAATTTGGTGTGAACCATACATTCCCATTAAATTTAGAGTTCCAAAGAAAGCTAGTTTTGACTTTTGCTTCACATAAATCAGACATCATGAGTTCATTTAGAAATCACTTCAATTTAAAAGGTAAATTTACCACTTTCTATATTTTAGGGGCATCCTAAAGCAAATTTAAAATTTTCATTACATACAAAACATCTAGAAAACCAAAGGGGGACCTTTGTTTCAATCAGTTTGGTTTCCATTCACATATTTTGGAGAGATTTCAATTTTTGAAGACTTAGGTAAAATATGTATTTATAGAAAAAAATAATTTTTATACAAAAACATGGATTAAAATTATGTTCAATGGATTCAATTTTTATAAAAGTCCTTATTAAGGTGATTTGGACTTGTAGTGTTCCTATGGCATGCATTTCAAGCTGAAGCAAAGAGTGATGGAGTATTTTTGTGGTGGCCATATCATTATGGTGTTTCCCAAATTTTCCACATCTACCATGTGGCCACTACACCACCATTGTTGATATATCACTAGCCTATCTACATCCCCTAGTCATGATCTTTTATCATCATGTGACCTATTTATTCACCACAAAAGTTGCCTACACCCTTAATCCACCCATGTTACTAGCAAGAAACATATTATGTATACACATTCCCCTCAATACTATGTGAATTCTTGATAGGAATTTTATCCATCAAGGGATAACGCTTCACCATGAAGCCCAATTTTTGGAATACTAAACTTTCAAGGCTCATAAATTTTGATCTTTATATCCATGGAGGGTGAATTAATATTTTTCTTTGCCTAGTTTTTTAGATATACACATTGTTGGGTTTTTTTTTTTTTTTTTTTTTTTAAATAATAATTTTTATAAATCTATAGTTTATAGTTTATTACCTATTTTGTTAACCAAATATTATTTTTTAAATTTATGAAGGCCATTACTTTTGACTATTAACTCAAATTTGCATTTTTTGTGTTTTTAATGCCTTTTGTAGTTGTAATATATTTTTATTTTTATTTTGTGTCATAGCTTTAGTTTTTCAACTTAATGGCTTATTATTATGTTGTAAATCATGATACTTTGAGATGAGTATATGTTCCATCTTGTTTTTAAAATGGATCATTATCTAATGATTTATATAGATTCTAAGTGGGTTTTTCATAGTTATATTGTACTCACTAATTTATAAAGTGTCTTGGAAGGTTTTATATCAGTTATTGGGTACTTTGTGTGGCATTTTGGGAACTCTCACTTGAGAAATGTTTGGTGATTTTCTACACACCTACCACATTGACACACATTTTTTGAATTCTTGGATCTCTATAGTTTTTTTTTAAATTCACTTCCTAGTAGATATTTGTATTAAGAAAATTAATTCAATAAAGTGCACAACATAACTATGAGTTGATTGAATCAAATTAATGAGAATATTGAAAAATCAAGTAATCATAAGATCATATAACACACTTCATATGAATAGATCACAAATAAAAATGTAAAAATAGGAGATTAAAATTTGTAACTCCTCCATGAACAAATACAAAGGGCCTAGAATAGGAATTTAACTTCTAAGTCTGAAATAATCAATCAAAGAGTAACATCCACTATCCAATGATAATGGACAAGATTAAATCCATATGTCTAAGTAACATTAAGTAAGCTAACTCAAGTGTAAGAATAACACGTGTATGAATAATCCAAATAATAAAATAATAGGAAAATAAATATCCTACACTAACATCCCCCTTAAGCACAACTTAGGTGGGTAGAAGAAATGGGTCCTATAAATAATGCATGATGAGGTACCCATGTACAAATAAACTCTCATAAAGTGGAGAAAAAGAGAAAACTTGTAGGAAAAAAAAGAGAGATAAAATAAGAATAAAGGGATAAAAATCCCCATTAAAAGTTACAAATACCTATATCCACCCTGTATCTTGTAAAGTATCTCTCTAGAGTGACTATGGATCAAAAGTAGGTATATTGAAGAGTGGATCACCCAAGAATAGTGAATGTATTTTCCAAATTCCTAATGAATCTCCAACAAATGTGTGGTTTAGATACAAGGAACTATGATCCTCATGCATAGTAGATGGGCCAACTATTTCATGTAATGATGGTATATTAGAAGAAGAGGAGTAGAAAGAATGTGGAAAGTCCTATAACTATGTACTAGATTACCTGATATCTGATGAACCCTAGATTAAATACTTTCTCCTTGTAGTGTTTTAAGTTGACCAGAAGTAGGTAGATCAATAAATAACTCCTAAATATATATAAAGTGATAGGGAGATGGTGGAGGTGTGTCCCCCTCAATACTATTGTCATCTATGTTAGAAGAGGAGTCATTGTCATCATATATGTGCTTAGGCTTAGAAATGTCATCAATTATAAGTGAGTCTAATGAATAAAAGCCTAAACTATAGTTAGGGACAAAGTTTGAGAATTTATATAATTGAGTTTGATGATCGAATATGCCCACTACAAAGATAGTATCATTTTGTAACTCTATGACATACATTGAATTTGGAGTGAGCTAAACTCACATACCTTGACCAAGGTGAGTAATATAGTGAATTGATAGGATATTATTTGAAAGTGAGGAAATATTTATAACATTATTGAATGTTCTACCACTTAATTTAATAGACCCATTCCTAAAAACCTATGTAGAAATGTCATCACCTAGCTGAATATTGGGCATGTCACATTTTTTCAAGGATGTGAACTCTAAATTTGAAGAATCCATGTGATGTGATGTACTAGGTTCAATAACCCATTTAGGAGTTAGAGGTACAAAAATAAATAGGGCCCTCAATTTTTATTTCTCCTTACTATTTTATTTTGTCTTTTATTTACCATTGTCATTTACCTTGGGAGGATTTTAGGGTTGATGAACTTGGTTTCAAGAACACCTATATTATTTTTCTCAATAAAGATACTTAGGTGGTCAATCTATTTTTACAAACATTTTATTTCATCATGTTTTCCAAATAAATACCCACATTTGATCATCTCTTTTTTATTCTTAACATTTGGAAGAGGAGGTCTCATTTGTTGATAGGAGGTGAGAATATTTTGATCATTTTATTGATCCCTTTTTATATTTCTTCTCTTGGTTGTTGAAACTTTCCCTTTCCCCTTCATAACAATTAGGAATTGAGGTTTTAAGGACTTTAGTTTTCCCATCTGTATCAACTTATCTTTCTTCTAAGTCAAATCAACAACAAAATCATCTAGAGAGGGCATTATCCATGTGGTTCTAAGAGCTCTCACGTTATCATGAAAGGTAGAAACAAACACTAAGTAATCAAGACCTAATTTGAAGAGTATAAAAAGGATAAGTTGATCATATTTTTTATCTATTCAAAATTATTTTAACTATAATATCATATATTTAAACTTAGTGAAGAAATATTGTAGGGTGTCAAAATTGATAGGACTCAAACTAATGAGTTCATTGTCTAGTGCATGACCTCTCATCATATTATGCTTCCCAAAGAGTGTTTCTACTATGGTCCATACTTTAGTAGGTGTTTTGGTAGATTAAACATGAAAGAGTATATCAAGAGAATAAAAAGATACACTAATCCAAAGGGTTTGTCACAATGATTAAACCATTTAACTTTTTCTATAATGGTATTTGGTTTAGTCTCAATGGTAATTGTAATACGATGTGAAACCTTGATTTTCAAAATGATTTTCATTTTAGATTTCCATTTGTGATAATTAAATGGTGTGACTGGACTTATCAAAATTAGTATCAATGGTACATAATTGTTGTAAAAATGAAATAATGAGAAAGTATAAGATTCACCATAGTGTAACACCCTCCCTAAAATAAACATTATCATCCCCCATAGATTTTAACACTTTATAATTTAGTGTGTTATAAAAAATAAACCATTAAAATGGAATAAACATACAAAATTGTGAACTTTTGAATAAAATAACACTCAATTTTGAGTTACGAATCAAAATTTGCAACAAAAACACTTTTTCATCTTTTAATGGTCTATGTTACTTAAATTTGTCACCAATAAAGGCTCTTGAGTAAAAACATTTTAGTCATAACTGAGGTATGAATTGAACTAATGACATTTTTTATAACATTTCAAAGTCTAAACCAATCCTTTTATGTACCCATATGTGCCCCTCAATGAAAAAAACTTCTTAAGGGTAAAATAAAATAGTTAATTTAAAAATAAAAATAATAAACAACTTATTTTTAAAAATTAGGGCACAAAATTTAAATTTAGTTTTGACTTAGATTTGAAAATAAGATAAGCACCACCATTATGTTGAGCAAGATTAGGAGTAGGTCATGGAAAGACAAAAAGGGAAATAGAGGTTGTGTATTCTTTTGGATTACAATGATGTTGATTGTATGCTCTAATTTAAGAGATGAGGTGAGTATGTAGCCATGGTAAGAAGAGAAGCATTGATAAGCTGATAGATGTGTAGGTAGAAAATTACCATGAGATGAATAATGGATGAGAGCTAGGAGGATGCCAATTATATGGCTAGAAGCATGAACCTCTAATGGAAGTTTTGAAATACTAACATCAAATCTAGAAAATTGGTACATGGGCTATGGATAGGTTGTTCACTTAGGCTTATGTCATGGCTATGTTCTATTGTAGAAACATGACAAAATAAGTCACATTGTGTATCTTTATCATAGAACCTATTTTCACTCACACTATATATATAATTTTGGAAAATGTGTTAATAACAAAGGAAATTATGTTTTCTTCCTCATAGTATAGTTAATATTGGTATGTATATGAAAAGATCCATCTACAATGACTAGTCATCCATAATAATCCAAGCTTATTGGCATAGATAATGTTGTGTGCAAATGGAAGTTTAATTCCCCATAATGTAAAATAGACCAGATCTAACAACATATAAAACTTCTAAAATATAGACAACTTCCAACAAGGATATGAAAAATAATCTTTATTTTAAAAATAATAGTCACAATTTTTTTTAAAAATTACCAGTAAGCAGCAAACTATACAATCAAAAACTATATTAGCTCTGATACCATAATGTAGATTACACCAAGATATATAGATTAATCAAATGCATCATTTTAATACAAGCACGAGTCAATCAAGTGTGCAATACAATTGCAAGTCGATTGAATTAAATAAATGAGAATATTTCAAAATCAAGTAATCACAAGATCATCCAACACACTTCATATGAATAAATATGTACAAATAGAAGAGTAAAATGTGTAACTCCTCCATAAATAGCCACTGTTGGCATAGAATAAGCATGTAAATCCCAAGTCTAAAATAACTAATCAAAGAGTTACATCCACTAGCCAATGATAATGGACAAAAGTAAATCCCTATGTCTAAGTACACCTAGGAAAGCTAACTCAAGTGTAGGAATAACACGTGTAAGAATAATCCAAATAATAAAATAAAAAGAAAATAAATATCATACACTAACATATTTAGCATTATGAGGGTATTTTTATGTATTGTTAATACTTCCTTAGTTGTTATAATATGTTGTGTACCTAATTTTTTCCCTTTTATACCAAGTGGATGAAAACATTTATTACCCATCCATTTTCATTAGATGGAATATGTACTGTAGAGTAAAAAAACTCTACATTTCATTCTGGGTTTTAGTTGCACACTGCAAATTTTGTTCCCACATAATTTGGTTTGAGACGGTGAAGTTTTAAAAATAGAGCGTGGGCTCTATTTTCCTTTTGATTCATTTTTCTCTAAGTGTTGAAATCAAGTGGATACTAACAAGTGTCATCATCTGAGGCACCTTTCATATTTTCTATGATTTGGTTAGAATGGGCAAATTATCCCAAAGTGACTCAGTGGAATGTGCCAAGTGTCATCATCCACAGTTTCATATCGGCACCCACATTTCATCTCTTTTCAGTGAAAGGTTTTAACAAGCTAAGTATCAGGATCAAGCAGAAAGCACCAAGTGGAAGTCATGGAAGGTCTCAATTTTGCTTTTCTAACAGTGACAGAAGATGCCACGTACCCCAGCAAAAGAGAGTGAAAGCCACCATGTGTCATGATCTGAATTATCTTCATTTTTTCACTAATATAGAAAAGACCATGGTGGGTCTTAAGTGTTGTTTCTAAAGTGAGCAGAAGTTGCCAGGTGTCACTATCTGTGTAAATATAAAATGAGACCCATTTGTTTCTATGGTATAAACTAAGTAAAGCAGAGACTGCCATGTGTCATCTTCTGTAGGTTTCTAAAAAGGTAGCTAAATAAAGTGGAGATCACCACATAACCCCAGATAAAAGCAATAGAGATTGACACCTATCCCTGTGTCCCTTTTAAAGTTACTCAGGTAAGAAATGATGTGGGTCTTATTTTATTTTAATCTGTTGAAGTTTTTAGGAAGTGGATAGCGACAAGTGTTAAAAGTGGAACATTCCTGAGCAAAGACACAAAAGAGTATAAGTTATGCAAAAAGTGTTGCATGTCTTCAATAGGTGCTACAGAACATGCCAAGTGTCATTTTCTAGTGTCTCCTAAGTAAAAGGAAAATTTTCAAAGAATTGGCTAAGTGTTATTTAGCGTTTAAGAGAAGGGAGCATCCTGCAATCTATTTCAGCAAATGAACTGCTAGAAGACAAAGCATTTCAGAATCTATAAAATATCTTCTGTTAGACACTGCCAATTCGGTTAGATTTCAATTGAGCCATTAGATTGGGAACAAGCAGACAATCTAGAGTGAATCCAAGGCTATAAATAAGGGTGCAGAGATTATCAGAAGGGATCATAATCAGATATCAGAGAGAATTTTTGAGAGAGAATTATGGTAACAAGTTTAGACTTTCTAGAGCTATGACTAAGTAATATCATTTGATTTTGTTCTATCTTCTTAAGTTGGAAGGTTTATGTAACTGTGTGTGTTTCTGTGCCTCTTATGTGATCGAAGAATTAATGAGAATATTGAATCCTATGCCTTTGTTGATATTTTTTGTGTTATTTTCAAAATTAGTCTAAGCTATAGACTTTCTAGAGCTGTGATTAGGAATGTCTTTTGCTTTTGTCTCTTTTTCTTGAGTTGAAAATTTTATATAATTGTGCGTGTTTATGTGACTAGAAAATTCAAATAAGAATATTGAATCCTATGCCTCTGTTGACATTTTCTATATTACTGCAAAAGTAGTCTATGCTATGAGCCTCTGTTTCTATTGTTTCCATCTTTTACATTGATCATGCACTTGTTTGCTCTTAAATGTAAATCAATCTTACATATAATCTCATTGTGCTCAGGATTAAGGTCGAATTACATTCAGGCACATCTCCATAGATTAGATTTTATTTCTTGCATTTGTGTTTCTGATTAAAATTCCTATCCCTTTTCTTAGTATCCACTTAATTTAAAGAAGAACCAGCTTCTCTAAAATTTGGAGGTTGTTTCAAGTCGCAAGTCCCACATCTTGAAACTTCTCATTATTGGTGTTTATTACAAAGTGAAACTTTAAATAATCAACAATTTTTGGCATGCTCGGTGGGACCAATCTTTAAGTTTCTTTCAAGATCGTATGAACCAGAGAGCTACAAGGAGTCATAGCTGTGGACCAGTAACCAGGTCATAATCTGCTACAAATCCAGGTATTCTTTTGCCACCTTTGGTAACTAGTCCAAGAAGAAGAGTCAACTAGTTTGTACCAATACCAAGAGCAAATATGGTAACCCCTATACCCCCAAGAAATTATGTGAGTTGGAACACTGGTAGTCCCTTGATTCTCCCAATACCACCAGCCACTTGGGACCTTATCCCAATGAATGCCCTAAAAGCTCTGCCCAAATTTAGTGGGCAAGACTTTAAAACACCTAAGGAACATCTTCAAGATGTATCAGATGTCTGTGTTATACATGTTGTCACATAGAAAAATGTGGCCATAAGATTATTAGTAGCTTCTTTTAAAGGGAAGGCTCTAGAATGGTATCGGTCTTTGACCCCAAATACTATATCTACATGGGATTAGCTCGAAGATCTTTTCTTTAAAAGATTTGAAGAGAAAGGTGATAAGTCTTCTTTGTTATAGTAATTAATTACCATTCAAAGGGCACCACAAGAAGCCATGACTGAATTCAATTCCAAATTTCAAAAGACTTGGGAAAGAAACCCTACTACAGCCAGACCATTAACAAGTATGGCTATAGTATTTTATCTTAAGACTTTGAATTCATATATATCTGTTATGATTCAGTCACTTGGAGGACACACTTTATCTGAGGCTTATGACTATGTGGTCAGAGTTGAGAATAATTTAATAGATGTTGGAAAGTTACCCTCAAGGCCTCCCATGCCCATGTTCCCAGAAATTTCCTTACCATTACCTCAAGAATCCCCTAAATCTATAGCCCCACCTATGTCTATGTACACCTATCCTCAACCATCTGCTAAAGAAATTGTCCCCACTCAGTCATCTGAGCTGGATGATATCAAGAATATCCTAAGGACATTTTCTAATGAGTTGATCAATATAAAAAGATAGCAGAATAATTTTCCTAAGCCTCCATATCAAGGCTATCAAGGAAATAGATTTTCATCTTAGCCAGACCAATATCAGGGTCCTCCAAGACAAACTAACCATCAGCAAGCAAATCAATTAGTTGGAGTCCCCAGACCTTCACAAACTATTCCTCCCAATTCAAATAGGGATATTGTTCCAGAACAAAATAACTATGTGGATAATAGTAATACCTGGTGTTTCCCTTGCAATAATGCACATACACCTAGAGATTATCCTATGGGTAATCTACAATAAAAGGTGGCAGAGCAAAGAAGAATGGATGGTCAGTTTGAAAATTCTAGTGACAATCAAGCCTACCAGTCTTCTGGTATGCATAATTCAATCCTAGTGGCTCAGATGCAAGGGATGTCCTTGAAACAAGAGGAAGAAATAGCCCTAGAATATGCTTTGTTCTCATGGGTTGAAGATGAAGAATCAGTATTTTTGAATGAAGCTTTTGTTTCCAAAAAACCAATGGTGTAATTAGACTACTGTACTAGATCAAAGAGAATAATGCTAGAACAGCGTGAAGTTGTAAAAAATGAAGCTATGGAGAATCCTTCATTTCAATGTCATCAACATGTAGCTATTAGACAAGAAATGCTGCAGCCAGTGTAGAATCAAGAAGTTCTTGAACAAGTTCAAAGAAAGACAAGATATCCTAGTCTTCCAATAATTCAAACTTTTGGACTAATGAATGTGGTGGATCAGTTGAAGATGACCCCAACACAAGTATCAATCTGGGACATGTTAGCTATTCTTGAACAAAGGACACTATTACAAGAAGCTCTTCAAAATCAATCAATGCCCAAATATAGTGAAGGACCTGCTGATAAAAGAAAGATCAAAGACACAGTTCATCTACAGGCAACATCCTTAGTGAACAATGAATCAAAGGTAAGCAAATCCAAACCATATTCCTTCCATTTTACTAAGTTAGGTGACTAGACTAAGCATAATCAGGAAAAAGAAAATAAACGGTTGTTAGCTATGACGCATAGTGACCCATATGAAAATTATAACTCTACTGGTTTGGGAACTTATGTTATTTTTGATGAGGACCATGAAATCCCAAATGTTTTAGGGGAAGAGACACCAACTACTCAAGGATCTAAAAAAGATTCAGAAATTTGGACTTTAAATTTTGATGGGGCTAGAAGTAAAAATGGTGCTGGAGCAGGAATTTGTTTTACTGCTCCAAATGGTGAAAAAAATTTAAGGGCTATCCATTTTCAATTTTCTTGTACTAATAATGATGCTAAGTATGAATATTTAGTACATGGGCTCCTATTAGCCAAGAAAAAGGGAATAAAGAATCTAATAGTAAAAGGAGATTCAGAATTAGTCGTAAAGCAAATTAGAGAAAAGGCAATAACAAAGAATGTCAGATTGAAATCCTATAAGCACAGAATTTGGGACTTAATAGAAGATTTTGAAGCTTTTAATATTGAATTAGTTCCCAGGATTCAAAATTTTGAATCTGATAGGATGGCATAGATTGGTTTGTAGTTTGATCTAGCAACTAGCCTATTAGTTAATAATGAGTCAGTAAAGGTTATAGTAAGGCTAGCTATTCCTGATAATGATGAGAATTGGCAAGTATTTGGGAATGATTCTCAAGTACTCTCATTCTTTCAACAATTAGGGGAATTTGCCAATCAATTGCAACCAAAGATTGAAGAGGCATATGAGGATCAAATTATACAATTAAAGAATAATAAACTTCCCAAAGGTTTAATCACTTTAGAAAGCCTTTTTGATCTAGAAGATGTAAGCCTAGAGAAAAAAAGGTTCCAAGCAAACAAAGTAGATTATTCTGAAATAGAAGTGAGTGAAGGGAAAAAATTAAAAGTTGGAAATTTTGCAACTCAAGAAGAAAAGAAAAGGCTAATTGAATTATGCAAAAAATATGACAGAGTCATAGCCTAGAGCTATGAAGACCTTCATGGATATAATAGAGACATCATTCAGCACACAATAGAATTGACTGAAGGATCTAAGCTTGTCAGACAAAAATAGAGGCTGGTGAATCTAAGAATTGAGCCTCTAATGATAGACGAGTTGCAAAAACTTTTAGATTCTAAAATAATTTTTCCAATCAAACACTCAACCTGGGTATCAAATTTGGTACCAGTTAGGAAAAAGAATGGTGATATAAGACTTTGTGTAGATTTCAGAGATCTAAACAAATCATCTTTGAAGGATCACTATCCCTTGCCCTCCATGGAACAAATTCTACAAACTGTGGCTGGATTAGAGATATTTTCTTTTCTAGATGGTTTCTTTGAATACAATCAAATTTGGTTGGCTAAAGAAGACCAATACAGGACTGCTTTTACTACCAAGTGGGGAACATTTGCATATGCTAAGATGCCATTTGTCCTATCAAATGCTGGAGTCACTTTTTAGAGAGATATGGATGTTGCATTTGGGGAACTGATAAATAAAATCATCTTAATTTATCTTGATGATCTTACTATTTTTTTAAAGAATGATGCTGATCATTTTGATCATTTAGCAGCTATGTTTTAAAAATGTCAAGAATTTGGAATATCCTTGAATCCTAAGAAATGTATCTTTGCGGTCCCTCAAGGAAAATTATTGGGACATATAGTATCTAAAGAAGGAGTTTCCATAGACCCAGAAAGAGTGGCAGCTATAATGAACTTACCTCTTCCAGTTAATAAGAAAGTAATTCAATCTTTCTTGGGAAAGATTAATTTTGTTAGTCAGTTCATATCTGACTTTGCAGGCTTAGAAGACCAATGACAGTTTTGCTAAAAAAAGGCCTAATTTTCAAGTGGACTACCAAAGGAAGGCAAGCCTTTGAAGAGGTCAAGAAAGCTATTTCAATAGCTCCAGTACTTAGAAATCCATATTTTTCTAAGCCTTTTATAATGTATGTATATGGAGGAGAGCTCAGTATTGTTGTTATTCTAACACAAAAGGATGATAAGCAGGAGGGAGAACATCCAATAGCAATTTTCTTGAGGACACTTAGGGAATATGAAACCAGATATAACTTTATGGAAAAACAAGCATATGCTATGGTAAAATCTCTCAAAAATTTCATGCATATAGTATCAAGAAGTAAAATTTTGATACGTGTAGCACATCCAAGTGTCAGAGAATACATTATGGAGGGTGAAATTACTGAAAAAAGAGCAAAGTGGATAACTAAGGTCCTGGAATATGATGTAGAAGTCAAACCTACTAAATTATTCAGAGGTAGGGGTTTGTGTTAATATATGACTCAAGAGCTTGAAAAGATGATACTTGAAGAGATAAATTCAGGAACAGAAGAAGAAATTGTATTGAGAATACAAGAAGTTGATCAGGAATCTTGGGTCACAAGCAGGATTCATTTTATGAAAAATGGGATTTACCCAAGAGAACTCCCTCAAAATAAGAGAAGATACTATAGGATGCAAGGAGTTCATTTTGTTTTAAATGAATAGGTTCTTTTTAGAATAAATTTTGATGGCAAATTGTTAAGATGTGTAGAAAAAGACGAGGCTAAGAAAATACTACATAAAATGCATCATGGAGTATCTGGTGGACATTTTTCTGCAAAGACCATAGCTATAAATATAAGTGAAGTAGGTTATTTTTGGCCTACTTTATTTACAGATTATTATCAGCTTGTTAAAAAATGTAAATCTTGTCAATATTATGTGGGGATGAGAAGGAATGCAGCAATGCCTCTTATCCCTATAATTGTGGATGAACCTTTTGCTCAATGGGGTCTTGAATTCATTGGAATGATAAATGTAGTATCTAGTATGGGTCACAAATGGATCTTAATAGCCACAAATTATTTCACCAAATGGACCGAGGTAGTGCCACTCAAGGAAGCCACAGAAAATGTGATCCTAGATTTTTTAGGGAGTATCACTACTCGTTTTGGGGCTCCTCACACTATACTTTCAGATAATGCTAAATCATTTTTAGGGTCCAAAGTATCTGACTTTGCATTAAAGCATGGAATATATCTGAAAACTTATTCTAATTATTACACTTAGTGTAATGGTTTGGCAGAATCAACTAATAAGAACCTGAGTAGACTCATCAAAAGAACAGGGGCTGATCATCACAAAGAATAGCATAAAGTGCTTAATTTAGCACTATGGGCTGATATAATTACACCTAAACAGGTGATCAAAATGTCCCCATATGAATTAGTATATGGGAAGCTTTCTATAATTCCCCTAAGCTTGGAGATTCCTGCTCTCCAGCTGATCAAATAGATTGAAATTGAAGAAAATGGCCCCATGCAGGTCAGACTCACAGAACTTCTAGAAGTTCAAGAAAAGAGGGATGTAGCACATGATTCATTGATAAAGCATCAAAAATAATTAAAGACTATTTTGATAAAAGGACTTCAAATCCCCATTTCAAAATAGGCTTAATTGTTTTGAAATGGGATGCAAGAGCTGCCAAACCAGGTCAACACACTAAGTTTGAAGCATTATGGACTAGCCCTTATAAAATTCAGGCATGTAAATAGAAAAATTCATTTGAGCTAGAAATGATGGAAGGTGAAACTAAAGAGATTCCTATAAATGGAATCTATTTGAAACATTTTAGTTAAAATTGTGTTTTTTTAGCAATTTTAGATCATGCGGGAGTTGTGGTTTCTTTTTGAGTAGGCTCAAAAGTCCTTGAGGTCACCAATAACTGTAGAGTAAAAAATACTCTACATTTCATTTTGAGTTTTAGTTGCACCGTACAAAGTTTTGTTTCCACATAATTTGGTTCGAGATGGTGAAGTTTTGAAAATAGAGCGTGGGCTCTATTTTCCTTTTGATTCATTTTTCTCTAAGTGTTGAAATCAAGCAGATATTGACAAGTGTCATTGTCTGAGGCACCTTTCATATTTTCTATGAGTTGGTCAGAATGGGCCACATATCCCAAAGTGACTCAGCAAAATGCACCAAGTGTCATCATCTATATTTTCATATCGACACCTGCATTTCATCTCTTTTTAGTGAAAGGTTTTAACAAGCTAAGTATCAGGATCAAGTGGAAAGCGCCAAGTGGCAGTCACAGAAGGTCTCAATTTTGATTTTCTAAAAGTGATGGAAGATGCCATGTACCATAGCAAAAGAAAGTGGAAGCCACCATGTGTTGTGATCTAAATTATCTTCATTTTTTCACTGATATAGTAAAGACTGTGGTGGGTCTTAAGTGTTATTTCTAAAGTGAGTGGAAGCCACCAGGTGTCACTGTCTGTGTAAATGTGAAATGAGACCTATTTGTTTCTATTGTATAAACTAAGTAAAGTGGAGACCACCATGTGTCATCTTCCATAGGTTTCTAAAAAGGTAGCTAAATAAAGTGGAGATCACCATGTAACCCCAGATAAAAGCAATGAAGATTGACACCTATCCCTGTGTCCCTTTTAAAGTTACTCAGGTAAGAAATGCTATGGGTCTTATTTTTTTTTAAGCTGTTGAAGTTTCAAGGAAGTGGATAGCGACAAGTGTCAAAGGCAGAACATTCCTGAGAAAAGACACAAAAGAGTATAAGTTATGGAGAAAGTGTTGTGTGTCTTCAATAGGTGCTACGAAACACACCAAGTGTCATTTTCTGGTGTCTCCTAAGTAATAGGAAGATTTTTAAAGAATTGGCTAAGTGTTATCTAGCATTTAAGAGAAGGGAGCATCCTACAATCTATTTCAGCAAATGAAATGTCAGAAGACAATGTTTCAAAATCTATAAAATATCTTCTATTAGACACTACTAATTCGGTTAGATTTCAGTTGAGCCATTAGATTGGGAACAAGATGACAATCTAGATTGAATCCAAGGCTATAAATAAGGGTGCAAAGATCATCATAAGGTATCATAATCAGATATCAGAGAGAATTATGGTAACAAGTTTAGACTTTCTAGAGCTGTGACTAAGTAATATCATTTGCTTTTGTTCTATCTTCTTAAGTTGGAAGGTTTATGTAATTGTGCACATTTTTGTGCCTCTTATGTGACTAGAGAATTAATGAGAAGATTGAATCCTATGTATTTTTTGATATTTTTTGTGTTATTTGCAAAAGTAGTCTAGGTTGTAGACTTTCTAGAGCTGTGATTAGGAATGTCATTTGCTTTTGTCTCTTTTTCTTGAGTTGAAAAGTTTATATAACTGTACGTGTTTTTGTGCCTCTTATGTGACTAGAAAATTCAAATAATAAGATTGAACCCTATGCCTCTGTTGACATTTTATATATCAATACAAAAGTATTCTATGTTGTGAGCCTCTGTTTCTATTGTTTCCATCTTTTACATTGATCATGCACTTGTTTGCTCTTAAATGTAAATAAATCTTACATATAGTCTCACTGTGCTCAAGATTAAGGTCGACTTACATTTAGGCGCATCACCATAGATTAGATTTTCTTTCTTGCATTTGTGTTTCTAATTAAAATTCCTATCCCTTTTCTTAGTATCCACTTGATTTAAAGAAGAACCAGCTTCTCTAAAATCTGGAGGTTGTTTCAAGTCGCAAGTCCCACATCTTGAAACTTCCCATTGTTGGTGTTTATTACAAAGCACAATTTTAAATCATCAACATGTACCATATAGTCAATTTTTTTCACACATCTAGATTCATTTAAGTTATTTTTTCTTATTCCTTATACATCTTCATCAATGTGCAATCTAATTCTTTAACCACTCTTCCTTGACCATGCTTTTAGAATTATTCTATTGTAATGAGTAGTGTTATCTTGGCCACTCATCTTATTGAATATGTTAAATTAAGTAGAAATATTTTATTCAAGTTTCATGCATAATTTATCTTATGTAAATGAGGATGTATATTATCATTATTATGACATGGTAGTTTCTAATGGCTATAATTTTTGTTAATTTGAGTCTTTGTTTCATTCTTCAGAATATTTTTTTAAGGCTTCATAAAATTTGGCAAACATCTACTTTAAAATATTTTTTACTCTTTTTCTCTTTCATTATACATGGGTACCTCATCAAATCTAGCTTCTGATACCCATCTTAAATAGCATAAGACTTATTATCTTTTCCCACATCTCCTAAGCTAATCTTTAGGGTGGGTTTTGGTGTGTGTCATATTCACACTTGATGTTAAATATACCTTAGATAGTGTTTTTATCAAGGAGTAGTAACCTAAATTAGGTTACGAATACTTGATCATGTCAATTTTATCCCTTTTATCTTTAATTAACTTGTGCACTTAAGTAGTACCTATTTTATACTTCACTCTATCCTACGCACCTATGAGTACATATTTATTTTTTAAAATTGTCATCTATCACTTACATAAATGTTATGATTTCTAAATATGGCTTTAAGCATATATATGCCTAAGCCCATATCCAAATATTTTCATGTTTATCCATGGGAAAACAATGCCCAACAAGGATAATAGTGGGAATAATTCATGTCCCTATGAGACATTATTATCCTAGGCCACCCAATGATCAAATTTTAAAAATAATCCCTCTCTTATCTTTTTTTTGTGTTTGTAGGCTTCTTAGTTTGTTGTTTTCCCTTTTGAATTACCATAAAAGCACACTCAAGTCACTTATTATTCCACTTTGTAAATTCAATATGGAGACACTTTTACACTATTGCACATTGAGAAATATTTCCTTATTCTTCAAAATTATGATTCTAAGCATATCAAACACTCCTCAACCAAGTCACAAGCCTATTTTATTCATCCCATAGTAAAACATTATTAAATATTCAAGCCCATTTTAGATGCATTTTGTAACAATATGAAATAAATATTATTATTTCATTAATATAAATCAAAAAAGAATTGAAATATCTAACTAATCATAACATGTGTCCCTAGATTGAGTAAGACAAAATAAATTCAATTACTATTTGAAAATAACACTTGTTTTACATTTGATATCCTCTTAATGAATTATGATGAGATCAAATTTTATGTAGTTGTAATGGTGGTTTGATGTGCGTAATCAAATGGATAACATAGCCCCCCTTGAAAATGGACGATTTGGATTGATAGTGTTTGGATTGATGTGAGATTAGCTCTCCAAAATGATAAATCTTTGTTATGTTATCAATACTTGATAAGTATGTAGGATGGAAAATCTATTTATAGATTTGGTTCACTGATAAGAGCCATTCATGTTTGTTAGAGATAAATAGTAGAGGATTGGTCACCATCCTTGAGTGTGTAAGAAGGAGGTTGGAGTGTGTAACATGATGTAATGATGAAGGATTAGAGTGTATAAGATCATGTAATATTTCTTAATTTCACACTTAACTATTTGTATTGAATTTATCTTAGAAAAAGGGGATGATGTCATTATGTGAGGATTTATTGGATTTATGGATTTAGATAAATATGAATTTATAAAAGCTATAAAATTATTATTGTGGAAGAATAAGTTAATTCATTTGGATTAATTAGATAATGAAATAGGTTATGTTTTCTATAGGATTAAATATGTTAAATGAATAATTGATTAATTGATCAAGGGGGTGGATAGTGGTTAGACTAAGGATGTTATTGTAAATAAAAGACTAAATTAGATGATTTAGAGATGATATTAGTAAAGAATTAGTGAATAGTTAAATTTGACATGAAGTTTTCAATTTTAGATGTTTATATTTTTCCCCTCTTTGAAAGGGTGTTGCAAGACACATTGGGTAGAGTATCAGATTGTCAAAGAAAGTAAAAGATAAAAAAAGGGTGGATGAAAGTTAGATGATGATGGATGACATAATGTGATGAATTATTCCCCCTCAAGAGGGCATGTGGGGATGAATGACATGGATGGGATATACAAAAAAAGAGGAAGGAATGAAGATGAAAGTATGATGTGGATAGATGAGATTAACCCATGGATGAGATTAACTTGCTTGAAATAATTTTTATATGCTTTAATTTCTAATGATGGATTAATGTTCCCAAAGTAGGGTGGATTTAGGAATGATAAATCCTAATAATATGTTGCATATTATTTGATTTACCCCAAGTAGGGTGGATTTGGGAATAAAATATATCAAAAAGTTACGGGCTTGGATATGTGAATGATCTATCCCAATGATGAGTCATGTTATCCTAGTTTTTGAATGAAAATAAAAAATATGAGAATGTCATATATTTTTACCCATAATAGTCAAATTCAATCAAATTAGGTAAAAATTGGTCTAGGGTCAACTTTTGGTTAAAAACTGAAATAAAATTGATAAAAAAAATTGCATGTCCTTCAAGACTTGTCTAGTTTTTATCACTTGCTAAAAAACATCAGACTTCTGATAATTATCTAATAAGCTATCAGAGTCTGATAGCTATTTAAACATAGTTCAAATTCTTGAGACCCCATAAGCACATGTCAGACCCTAATATGTGTTTGAAAACACATAGGATCTTGATAAGTGTTTGAATACTTATCAAAGCCCGATCACCTATTAAACAACATGTTAGAGTCCGATCATTTGTTAATTAAGCCATCAAACCTTGAAACTTGTTTTAATATTTTTTAGAGATTGATAATTGTATTAACATTTGTCATATCCTGATCAACATAAAATCATCTTTGAAAACTTAAAACCTATTCCAACATCTATCAAACTTTGATGTCTCCTTCTACACACCCAAATCCTCCGCCATTACTCCTTGCATGCATGGAATTTGTGCCCTACAATAATGTTTTCACCCTTTATCATTTGGATCATCCTCACTCATCATCTCATTATTCCCTAGCATTATTCAACCTCCATTTTCCCTTTTGAAAGTTCTATGTCTTCTTAAACTCTAATTTTATAGGTATTTTCCTAGGTTTGAATCATTTATAGGACCTAGATAGAAAAGAATTAGGGTTTTTAGTCTTTAGGCCTTAACTTCACATTTATTATGTTTTTATTTAAAGACTTATCCATTTGATAAATTCATCCACAAAGATATTTGAAAGTTTTGGATCTCATTGAATAAGAAAATTTGTCAAAGTTAGAAATCTTATCAAACAACATTGAGTTCTTAAGGATTCTCAACATCCATCAGATCATAGAGGTCTCTTAAACTAGAATAAGAACCTGAGTCATATTGGAGAAATTTTTAGGACCTAATATCTATATTTTCACATAGTAGATTCTGATAGCATGTTTGTCATCCTATAAGAACCTGACATTCTATAAAATACTCTATCAAACTCTAATAGTTGCATTTACATGTCTTGATTTATGATCCTTGTTTTGAGTGTTTTCTTCTTGTAAGGCAATTTAGGTGTTTGTATTGATCTAAAAGATAGGTAAGATTATTAAATGTTAACATTTGAAACTCTGATCAAATAAACTCCTATGAAAAATACTCCAAACATATCCCTACCAATAAAAAAAATATAATTAGAAGAGGACATAGATATGAGGCATCAATTTTAAGTAATAGTTTTACCTTCACACTTGGACTCAAATATTGAAGAAATAACTAAAATAAATCTTGGACATATTGATATGGAGGATTTTTAGAATAAAATAAATAGTTTTTACAAAATAGATTATGGATAAATCATTCATGATAGTGGATTATCACAAGTAATAACATTCCCAACTTTAGTTTAGTGTCTAAATTAGTATTGATAATGGCCCAACACTATGATGTTTAAAAGAGATAATTTAAGAATCCTAATGTATAACTTGTCTTATGCCTAGGTCCAGAACACATTATTCATCTACTTTAGTTTCCTAACAAAGAAACATTTGTTAAATTGACTCATGCATCCACTCAGTAATTATGGGACTCTAATACAAGCCCATGTTTAAAGTGGGTTAATAAAAAATGGATAACAAATCCTAAGCATACACAAATAAGGCTATCAAACAATCTCTATAGATTTGAATTCGTGAATGAAATAAATGACATGATTACTCTTCTCCATAGAGTAGTGGGGAGCCCAATTGCTAGGAATTTCTAAACATGGATGTATAAGTATATATGGATCATTTACCAAAATATGCAATATATTAGGTGGGGATAGTTAATCAATGACTTTATTCACAAGTAGCTTATAGAGTTTAATACAACTTCCAAATTCTATATGACTTCATACCTTGTTTATTTTGTCACTAGAAATACATTCTATGATGGTTTGAACATAGTAGGTGATATGCAAACTATGAATATCTATGATTTTAATCCTCAACTCTCCTTGAAATAGAGTGTACATCATTTATATAGGGTAAATGACACATTTTTGCAATATATTTTGGATGTTTGAAATAGAACCATACAATTTGAGTATATCAATTTAAGCCTCTATATAGATTTCCAAGTGGGGGACATGGTTCATACAATTCCGAACTTTCAACTACTTGAGAATTTATGGATGTGAAGTTGCTGCATATATGATTTAAAGATACATGGATTATAAATGTGATTTTATAGAACTATTAATATATTTGATAGAAACACAAAATTTTTTATCTTATAAACACAAGTTTAGGATAAAATTTCCTATTTCAATTGATTGATACACTTATGCTTCTTTGTCCAAATCAAATTTGATCGATGAGGAAATGACTTAGATTACTCTTAGATCATTTGAAATTAGACCTTCCTTTGATGTTAGGGGCATGATGAAAAATAATTTTGGTTCTTCACATAAACATGTGCATCACTTTGAAGACTACTAGATGGACTGTGATGATGAAAAGGAGGTAAGAATTCATGATTATTCACAATTCACCCTAGAACAAGTAATTATGTTTGATGTATTAGAAATTAAAAAGAATATATTAGATGATGAAGATTCATTAGATCCCATCTATAAAAAATATTAAATCAGATCAAAACCTCTTCTAAGAGTTGATTGGTACAATAAAGAATCTACATCCTCATTGACATAATTTAGGGCGTATTGAACAAAACTCTTAAGTAGTTTAAGATCAAAGACATCAATGTTGATAAAGAAATTTTTACCCCTCATATGAAGGAAAATAAATTAGTGATTTCTCATCAACAATGTAAAATATAAGTAGGAACATCCTCAATAGTAAGAACCAACAAGGATCTAGAATAATTAAAGACAAAAATAAAAATCGAGGCTATTATATAGATTGTTTCAGTAAAGAAACCACTCAAGTTGAAGATAGTGAAATTAGGTGAAAAGAGTCCAAGTACTATAAATATTTATATTTCATATGAAACTCCTTTTGATAATTCTTCCAAACCTCAACCCCTGGTAGTTAATACTAAACAATTTATAGCATCTGATTCATCTTTGTTATTGAATTCTTTCATTCCTCCTCAACCTAATATTTTAATTCTAGTATCCCTTAATCAAATTATTTAATTTCCTACTGAACCTTATCCCAATAATCTATTTGATATAGTATAAAAATAATAAGGTAAAATGGTACTTGAAAAATCTTAGTTTTTGTCAGATCCTCCCCTTTCTTCTGAAGCTATAAAAGAATCAAGTACTACCCTTGTGTAACAAGTTCCTAGAATAGATGTTCCTGATTGGCTAAATGAGGTTGTGAATAAAAGAAATAAAATTAAGTAGCCTCAAGAGAATATTTCAACATATTTACTACCACTCATCCTCATGTGATGAAAAATCCCAAAATAGTCTTAAGAATAACCACTGATCAAACAGGATAAAGATATGTAGAAGTAGCTATTCTACCAATGGAGAAAATTAAAGACAATATCAATGCATCTTACTATCAAATCAACAAAGTTAATTTGGTAAAATTCATAAGAGAAGGAATGAAATAAAATATCTAATCTATAATTGGCATTTTATTTGATAAGATGGATCATGATAAGGTCACCAAGGATAAACTCAAAGAAAAAGTTGAACAACTAATAGTTATAGTTCAAAAATTGGTGAAATCAATTCAATCTTTTCATTCAATTGTTGATCAAGTATATGATATAGAAACTCATCATGTTTCATATTAAATTGGACACATGATTAAAGCAAAAAAATAATGGATTGAATGTTTCTTACAACAAGGTATCATTAACCACATTGGCTATTTATTTTCAAATTCAATATGAGTATGATCAAATGAAGAAAGATTAGAGTAAATATGAGAAATAAGTGCATAAATGGGTTGAGTTCATCCCTACATTATAATAATTCTCTTTTTCTTTCTCAAATGAACTAATTCAATAAGGCCATCTAGAAAGAAGAAAATGTATATCTCGCCAAATTTTAAGGATCTATAAAATTTAGAGTTCGTATTGTTAGAGAAAGTGTTAATAAATTTTAAGGTTATAAATTAATAAGGAGAGATGTTATTCTTGAGATACTATGAGAGGTAAGTAGATTTAAATGTAAACTCATAGATGATAGATAAAAATTTCTATCTAAAGAAGTAACTATTGACCAATTCAATAAAAGTTTTGAAAATATCAATTATGATTAATTTCAAACATTAATCAAGTATCAAATTAATTTGGAAAAAAGATACAATATTGATTAAATTATAAGGAACATCTCAAAAGATGATAGATCTATATTGTGATGTATAAATAAATTAAACATACTCAGATGGGATAGATGAGGATAAAATGTTGGAAATCATATAAGAATTGAAGAATATTAGAAAAGGAAGTCATGACCAGAGAAAGAATAAGAAGTTTAGCTCATCATTAGCAAGTACGATAAAGAATGATTCTTCGTCAATTTTGATCTTATCATTCTTATAATTTTAATTTTACTTTTTTAGTTAATTTGCACATTATAAAATCATGTAATTGTATTAGGTCCTTTTTTCAATTTTGAATCATGAAAAATTTCCAACAGAAATTTTAAGTTGTGCAAATTTGTCATTGTACTTTTTTAGGTCATGTAAAAACACTAATGCATTATTTCAAACTGTTCAAATTTCTTAATGCATTTCTACAAGTTTCAGGATGTGAAAATTGGCTAAAGTGATTTTAAAAGCACCTAAAAAGACAAAAACATGTGCTTACACCCCATAACCACCCATTTTAACCTATAAATATGAATTAAGGGCTCATTTATAAGGAAATGACAATTGAACCTCTAATAAAACTTTTGAAAGAAGAAATTTTATCTACAATCTAATAAAGATCAATAGAAGGATATTTTGTAAACATTACATTGGATAATTATTTGTAAATTATGTATGTATTTACTATCTACATGTGTTTGATTATTTATTTTCATAATGTTGTTATAGTCATTATAAACTAGTCAAAACTATGAAAATTCATTGTAATATTTCCTTTTGAATCTACATTTGTTATTTTCATTCTAGTAAAAGATTGATGGACTTAGAGAGTAATTTGTTACTTTTTGGCAAGGAAATACAAAGTGATCATTATTTTATGTTTCAATTATATAATTACTTTGGTCTATGTTTTGCATTTTTATAAATGTATATATGTCTTTCCTATCCATTGAATGATAGAAGTTTCGTACTAGGAAGATTATATCCTACTTCCTTGACATTTAAAATAGGTTTTCAAGTTTATCTTGTTGGATTTTTTTATCCTTTCCACCTTCAAAAACACTTTCCTTTCCTTCACATACCTCTTTCATAACTTTCCTTGGTTTAGCCTTTTCATAATTTCTGGATAAAATTACTACCCTGATGAAACCATTTTACTATTAATATTTTCCTTTACTGCATCTTTTTATCTTACAATAAAGTTAGTTCCACCTATTAATAGGAGAAGGACCATGTCCCCTATCTATTTACAAGAAACATCTATTTGTCTACTTGACAAATTTTCATGCCAATAGTTTTTGGCACCCACTATGGGGGATGTTTTTTTTTAATACTGATGCAACCCACATTTTAAGATATTTCTCCATATGAATTTGTCATCAACACAAGGAAAGGACCACTCTACCAACTTGAACTAGATTTGGAGAAATCTAAAAGATTGTATATTATTTTTCACATTACATAACTTGCTTGTAATTCTAATTTGATAATTTTGAATCAAGAGTTAGATCATGAAGAAAGAGCAAAAATAATGTGTGCACGTAGAGAATCCCACAGAGCTTGAACAAAAGTTTATAATTAGTAGGTTTCATTCATGACCACAGTAACTATCCAAAATATTGATCATCAACATGGTTTGAATTGAATGGAAGCTACTAAATAAGACATTTCATCAAGTTTTTAATAAATAGCCTAAAATAACAAGACAAGTTTCATTCAATTCAATATTGTCACTATTGTAATAAACACAAAATAAGATCATGTTACTATTGACTGAAGAAACACTAAAATCATTTTAAGGAGACAAGAAAGAAGATAAACATGGATAGTAGCTCTGATAGCTTCTCAAATATTATTAGAAGTAATAATTTCATCTAATGACCATTCAATCAGTATAAACACTAGTTCTTCAACCCAATCTTGATTGGTTAAGTCAAACACAAGAAGACATTTCATTGGATTTGAGAGCATTTTCATGGGATAATAGAATTAATTCAATTTTTTTATATAGTTTTTGAGGTTTTAGAATATGAGGAAGACTGTGTTGTTTTAACACAAAGAGATGAATCACTAGTTGCACATAGAATTCAAAAAAGAAGACTTTCCAAAGAATTATTTAATTTATACCAATGTCTCATAAATATTAGAAAACTAGTATAAAATGATTTAATAGAGATATTAATTTAAAACATGAAAGTGATCTTTTCTATCAACTTCAATAAGCTTCTCTTTTTAAACTAAATCTAGTCATAAAAGGTATAATCAAAATTAGTTAGTCTTCCCACAACTCCTAAGAAAAGTAAGTAGTTATAAGGAGAAACAATCATCAGCCAATCTTTTTTTCCACTAGGTGTTTTTATCCCATTACAAATAGTTCTTCTAGTCATGGCTCAACCTTGAGGTAAGATAATTGGTCCTTTGGCTCTGAGACAATTGCATGATTTTTTGAAAGGTTCATAAAATAATTTTCCAAAATTCTCAAGAGATGGCAAGCAATATCCAAATGAACATATCATCACTTTATCTATAGCATGTTGAATTATAAGAGTTGAACATGAAGATATCACAGTGAGATTATTTTTTGAAACTCTATAAAATAGAGTTATAAATTGGTTTTATCATATCCCTCCAAGATCAATAAAAATTTGGAATGATATGAAGACTAAGATTGAAAGTAGATTCAAACTAGTGGAAGATGCACATGCATTATTGGCTTAACTCATTATATTGAATAAATAATTTCATGAACTTACAAGCGATTTCATAGCCAAATTCAATAAGATACTACATAAAACCCCAGTAATTTCCAAACCTATAGGTGAAAATCAAAAGTGCTTCTTTATCAATTCTTAATTACTAGAAGTGAGTTATCAATTGAGAATAACTAGAGTAATTGATTTGGATATAGATTAGAATCTAGTTGTTGATGTTGAATATGATATGATAATGGTTGATAAAGTAAAAAAATAATCTATTGACCATTTTGGTCCACATACCAAGATTCTCCCTAGTTTGAACAGATGAGTAAGGTCCCAATTGATGAATGGATCAGGTGGCTATGAGAAGGCTTAACATTATAAGTGAAGGGATCTAGGTAGGTGTTCATGGTACTGAGTAATTATAGGAATATATATATATATATATATATATATATATATATATATATATATATATATATATATATATATATATATATATATATATATATATATATATATATATATATAAGGCCTAAGTTTTTACTTTTCCAATTTTTAAATAAGTATAACACCCATATTTCCTTCAAAGGAAGTGTTCAACATAAATCTTGTAACAAATCTACAAGGCTTATTTCTTTCAATAATTTTTTTTCACTTCATTTGACTAAGTATTGAAATTATTTGGAAGGAATTATTTTAAGAGTTTTGTTTTGGCCTTTTATTCAAGTATTAGGAATTATTTTGGATATTTTTTTCAAAACAATTTCCCCAAACGATCATTTCTTTGAGTAGGTCCTTTTCATTTTTTCTAAAGGGTACTTTTATTTTGGAAAAGGACAAATTTTCAAAGTTTCCTAAGGCCCATTTTAAGGACATAATTCCTTTATGAAAATTATCCAAGATATTTTTCTCAAAGGTCAAATTCCTTCAAACTTTTTGTCCAAAATAGAAATCCCAAATGGCACTTTTTCAGGAAAAGTGTCCCAAATAATTTCCGCAAAGGGTGATTTTCTTAAGGAAATGGTCCAATGAAGAAATTATAAAGGATATGTCTCTCAGGTAAATGGTCTACTTCAAGGTTTATGAAGGGTAATTTTCATTCAGAAAAGGCACTTTTCAAAAGTCCAAATGGTCATTTTCTCGACAAAGAGTCCCACACATTTTTTTGAAGGATCTTTTTACAGTGAGGTGAACTAAGTCAAAGTTTTGAAGGGAAATTTTAGAGGTAAAAGGACCAAGACATGGATTCTTTTAGACATTTTATTTGAGATGAAGATCCTAAGAGAATTTTTCAAAAGCAAAGATAAAGTAAGTAATTTCCTTTAGAGAAATTGTTCCACACAAAGCCCATGAAAATTATCCAGCAAAAGGTCTGAAAGAAATAGCCCTCAAAATTTATGATCTAGACTATCTTGAAAACATCAAATTCAATCTCCAAAAAATATCCATTAGCATTTAAAGAACCAATAAAGGGACCCCAACTAAATGCCAGCTTAACAAGTGTCTAGATCTCGGGAGCCTAGATCAAATCTAATGACAAGTAGCAATTGGTAGGTTGATGGGCCCAAATCAGATCAATGATGCACATTCAATTGAAAATTTTAGATCAATAGCATACAAGTAGGTGAAAGAGTTAGCTAATCTCAAGATCAAAGGTGTGATGGACAAGTGACATAAGTGTGTGAGTCTAGATGAAGGATTGATGAATAATGTTCATTCACCTTGAGCAAATCTGGCGATGAGAGTCAAGGATCTAAGTTAGTTTTTGGTGACCAATTAGAGCAAAAGAGAGCCCAAAATGACTTAGATAGAGGTTGAAGAGTCAATTTTTGACTAAGGCAAGTAATCATGGTAGAGCCAAAATCAAGCACATTTTATTTGGGACCAAGAGCATATATTTTGGGATCAGACAGTGCCATTAAGACTTTACAAGGATAGAATAGGTCTTTTTAGACCTAATATAGATCAAGATGGGTTACTATTTGTTCATACAATATATATATATATATATATATATATATATATGTCTAGGTAGATGTACCATCTATAGGAAAACCAATAAATTAATTTAGTTTTCAATCTACAGTAGGCCCAGGTTCACATTTCCAAGTAGAGGTAGATATATGTAATTAATAAAGTAGCATCTTGAGACATACTCTCAAAAAATAACCACCCAAAGTGGACTTAATCATGGCCTATGGATACAAGGACTCTATCCTTACATTCCCAATGGCATTAATACAATCAGGAGCTTGAGGAGGCTATATAAATATCGATCATTATGAACCCCTCTCCACTCTCCCATGTAGGTTCTCTATTTTTTCTCATCCCTTTGTGTTATATATAGAGGTTTTTGAGCCTTAAAACACATCCCTCTCTTAGGCATGACTAGACTCTACCAATATTGAGCCTTGTAACCTATTGAGATAAATAATGATATGAGCAACATTTTAGGTGACAATTCGGGTGACGGTTCTACCCCAATTGGTGGAAAAACTTTTGAGAGCCATAAATTTTACACCATAGCTCCATTTAAATCCCCATTTAAACCATTGGAAAGATAAGAATGAGGGGAACACTTTGAGATGGCACAAGCTTTGCTCAGTGGGTTTTGACCCATAAAAACCAAATGAAAGTGCCCCAAATTTTAATTATAGTAGTGCAATCTAAAAATAGTAAGTTTCTAAAAATAATAATTTCTCAAATTTTGTATTATTATGAATCATGTAAGTCAAACCACTTAATCTCCCTTGAGATTGGTGACCTTCCACATCCTCCTCCTACCTTAAAAATATGTATAAATGAAGACGTAACCCAAAAAGGAAATCAAACATCTCTTCCTAAAGATAGGCATATGTTGTATCTATAATTTTGAGTAATAAAACATCTCTTCTCAGAGATAACATTATTATTTGAGTGTTCTTTAAATATTATTCAACCAAGAATTTTGAGTTTTGGATTACTGGTATCAGAGTGGTTTGTCTTAATAGTATATGATCCCAAGGATGAGGTCAAACTATAGGAAGATTGGGTGGAAAATACAAGATCCAGTAGACTATCCACCTGTTCACTCAAAATGACCTCAAATGGTAGACAAAACTAAGGCATCTAATCCTTTCAAGGAAATGGTGAATGAATCCCTCCAATAGTATAAAGTGCAGATGTTACAATAATTCACCCAAATTCTCCAATAAATCTTGATGGAAAATTTTGGCTCCTCATCTACACCCCCACATCCTTTCAGTTCCCCAACACCCTTCAAGGTTCAGGTGAATTTTGATATCCCTACATTTTAAGGAAAAATCAATGTTAATGAAATATAAAATTATTTGGATCAATTGTCTTCCTATTTTTCTATAAATAAATTCACTAATAAAGAGAAGATCAATTTTGCTCTTTTGAAAGCATCATTGCCTATCAAAAATTGGTGGGAAGTATACAAGAAGAGATTCACTATGGATGACATTGGCCTTGAGGTGGAACCTACTTGGGATGATTTCATAGAAGATGTAAATGAATAATACTACCCCATTAGAGCATATGATCATCTATATATATAGTGGAAACAACTTTACCAAGGTAAGAAACAGTCTGTTCAATATTACACTAACATTTTTCATTCTTTATCTATGAAATTGGGCATCTAGGAAAGTGAGAAACACAAGGTTCTCAAATATCATGGTGGACTACAATGGTATATATGGGGGAAATGGAACTCTTCAATTTGGATACCCTCAGTGAGGCATACAAGTTCGTGGTAAAGATTGAGCAGAAGCATGGAAGAATGAATATGAAGAGTCAGCCTTCAAAATAGAAAAGTGATAAAGAAGGTCAAACATGAGGCCAAAATTGGAAGCAAAAGGATGGGAAGACTAGGAAATGGTGTGATTACCACCAATCTAGAACTCACTCCAAAGAAGAATTTTGATCCATAAAGTCCCTACTTTCTGAGTCACAATCTTCAACATCTACTACTCTACCTCATACACACCCTAAAATCAAAGAAGATGAAGAAAAGATTATAGATTTTGAGCCCAATTCCATCGTTTCTTCATCATAGACCCATGAGGAGAGGCTAGATGACAAGGAAAGGTTGTTTCACTCTAAGTTGTGGGTGAAAGGTAAGTCTCTACATTTCATTCTTGATAGTGGGAGTCAAAATAATTTAAGCTCTACTAATGTTGTGAAAATCCTAAATCTTTACAAGAAGCCTCACCCAAATCCATACAGTATTAGATGGTTGAGTCTAGGGAGAAACCTCTATGTCACCCACCAATGTCTTCTTTCATATGCAATAAAACCTTTCCAAGATGAAGTCTTATGTGATGTGGTCAATCTAGATGTTTACAATGTACTCCTTGATCATCCATTCATGTATGAATGACATGGAATATATGAATCAAGAACTTGAAGGATCACCCTCACTTTTGGAACATGGTGATATAGGGTACTAGAGGTACCACCTTCTACATCTATCTCCCTAATCAGTGCCAAGAAATTCATTCTCATGGTGGTAAAGCCACAAAAATCCAAAAGGGATGATGTTGTAACCCTGACTACAAAAACAACACAAAAATAGAAGCAAATAGATACCAATCTAAAGAAGTTCATGGCCTTCCATCTAAAAACTAATGGTTAGATAGAAATGGTGAACAATTAGGCCCTACATAGCTCCACAAAGCAGAACCCATTCCAAGTATGCATCAGGAATCAAATCAAAACACAACTGCCACACTTGATGAAAATTTTTAATGAAATGGGTATCATTACTTCTCAATGAGGGAGGAATGATTTGATCAACATTTCAGATGACAATTCAGGGGATGGTTCTACCCCAATTGGTGGCATAACTTCTAGGAGCCATAATTTTTGCACCATAGCTTTGTTTGACTCCCCATTTGAACTATTAGAAAACTAAGAATGAGGAGAACATTGTGAGATGGCATGATCTTTTCTCAGTGGGTTTTGACCCCTAAAAACCAAATATAAGTGTCCCAAATTTCAATTTTAGTAGTGTAGTCTAAAAATAGTAATTTTTTAAAAATAGTAATCCCTCAAATTTTGTATTATTGTGAATCGTTGAAGTCAAACTAGTTAATTTCCCTCTATATTGGTTACCTTACACATCCTCCTCATACCTTAAAAATGTGTATAAATGAAGATATAACCTGAAAATGAAATCAAACATCTCATCCCAGAGATAGGCATATGTTGTATCTACAATTTTGATCAATAAAACATCTCTTCTCAAAGATAGTATTATTATTTGTGTGTTCTCAAAATATTCTTTAACCAAGACTTTTGAGTTTTAGATCAAATAAGATGACTATTTTCAAATTACATGATATTATCCTAGTGTGTTCATGTCAGTTTGATTTTTATAAGTGGTAGAGCCTTCTCCCTTGCCAAGTCTTGATCTTACCTAGTTGGTAGATTATCTAGTTATACAGGTTATGTTTAGTGTTTGATGTCATTTAACTGAAGCCAAAAATGGACATGTTGACTATATTAGTGCCTTGAACTAGGCCTCTCTATCATCCCCCTTAGGATTCACTTATGTGATGAACCTCTTCATAAAATTTTGATGCAAGATAGGCATTTGGAGTCATAGATCTTGTTATTTATTTCTGTCTCATTAGTGTTTTAGATGCTTAAGTATGAGTGGATGGATAATCTTCATGGTACATCACTATAAGTTAGAATAGGTTTTAATTTTGAAACTCCTTCTCCCTTTTCACCCCAACCAATTTTAGGTTTTAGAAACAAAGGTCCAAAATGAGGCCTCAGATGAGTTAGCCTCATAAAAAATCCTAGAGGTATGGTCTAGATATAAGCAACCCATAGCCCTAGACTATGACCATGTTAGTCAGGGTTTAAGGGTAGGAATTTAACACAACTCCTTTCATTTAGGGTACAACCTATCTAGTTCTAAAATTTTTGGCACACCCAGTGGGACCTAGTCTAAAAGAAGAGGAACATTTTTGGTGTGTCTTTCCTCTATCAGCTTTTGGAAGCAAGCACATTAGCACCAATAATGAATCTAAATTAAGCTTCTAGTTATGAGTAGACTAGGTATGTCTCAATAAAAAATTTAATCAATTTTTGTATATCACTTGATATATGAAGTCAATATAAATAGATATGGTGATTACTCTAATTATCCACCCCCTTATCAATAGCCCCAATATTATCCTCATGATCCATATGAATCATATCATCCCTATCATGAGCCCTATCAAAGCTATGAGGAGCCTTGTCAAGTTTCTCATGATACTTATCATCAAGGATATTGCCTTAATCCTTCTTATGGATAGTAACCCCATCATAATACTACTCCTAATCAGACCTATCATGAGCCATATATACTATTGCTTAAGTAGACTTTGATCAACCTTAACAAGCATGCACTAGAGTTGAGCTTATAGAGATGTTAAGGCCAAGATGTCCCTACTCACTTGATTCATCATGTTAGAGATTCATTATAGAGAATAAAATAAGAATGGGCACCTATTGAGAGAGAAAATTGGAAAAATATCATAGATGACATGATGAATGTAGGGGGTTACTTTCAAAGCATTGAGGACAAGCTAAAAGGCCTCGAGGAACAATAGGTCCAACCTTGTCAACCTTTTGTGCCTACATATACACCACCTCAACCTTATTATATGCCATATATTACTCCTCAAGAGACCATATTAAGTGCTCCTTTGAATGTTACAAGTTCTTCATATGTTCCTTAGACCTTTCTTTCTTATAAATATATCCAAGGGAGCTATCAAATAAATGAAGAGATTATTGTGAAATAACTTGTTTTTTAAGTCCAAGACTCCATCCTTACTCAAGAACCCCTTATAAAGTCCTTCAAGGTTCCAAGTTAGAATCAAGTGGTGAAGTCATGGGGTGGGAAAAGTAAGGTATATTTAGAATTGAGATCCCAAGATAAATATAGATATCAATCTCTGCCTTTCCCATCTTGAAGCCAAGTCATGCAGTTAAGTAAGTCCAAGGTCATTCAACCCTCACCCTCCCTCCTCAATAATCTAGGTCATTTCCATCTTGTAATATATTAAAATCAATGAGTAGAAGAAGGAGGAGGTGGTGATTTTTGAAGTTAGACAAGAGACCTTCAGCCTCCACTCCTTTCCCCTCAAAATCCCAAAGCCTTTCCTTCATGGATATCCTTTCAAGAGGCAAAGAATCAGGAAGAGGAGGTGAAGGTGATCCAAGAATACCAACTTCAAGAGAAAAATTAGGTACCTATGGTAGCTTCTTTAGACCTTTCTTATCTTGTTGCTTATTTTCAAGGATATGATGTATCACTCTTTGAGAGAGAGCCTCTCCTCTATGAGGTAAACCAAGAAGATGCAACTAAAGAAGAAAAAAATGAAAGTGACTCAAGTGACCAAGAAGAATAAATCATGATTGGGACACGTCTTGGAAAGGACAAACATGCTTAAATTTTCCATAATGATGTAAAGACGAAAAAAATGCAAGAGAAAGCTAAGGTAAAGGCTGAAATACAAGTACATGAGAAAGAATTTGATGTACAAGAGAAGGATGTCCCAGTTGAACAAATTGATGATGTTATCCATAAACTCCTTGATAACATAGAAGCTATCATTTATCATGAATAACAAGAGCTTTTAGGTAAAGGGCAAGCTAAAATTGAGAGCATGATCAATTGTTAGCTTGACATTGAAAAAGAAGTAGTGATTGACCAATCTGAGATGTCAAAATAAGGATTACAACCTTATGTTGGAAGTCAAGAAATTAATATTCTTGATTCTAACCTTCAATTTGAAAAGGCTCCTATTGAACTAAAACTTCATGAGAACAAATCTTCTGATTTGTTCGATATCCTACTTTTAGGTTTTTATTTACTTAAATGGGGTCCATTAAAAATAAGAAGAGTGGTATCATCAAGCAAGAGGTAGCTATTATATCAGGAGATGACATGTTTGAACTTTTCAAACATGGTTATCAAATTTTCTCTCCAAATTTAGACATCTCTCTGCTATTTGAAGCTGAGAAGGATCTCAAATGACCTTAATAAGTCACAAGATTAGGTCTGTCTCCCTTAGAGATCAAAATCATTGATATGTCAAAGGAGATGAATCAAGCTGGTCTATATGTTCATGATCAATAGGTCAAGAATGAGGAAGAACTAAAGCTATTCCTATAAAGTCCACAAATTTGGAAGGATTATGATTGGGTCTTAAACTCTTGTCCAAAATTCATGCGCCTAAAATTAGCAATGGAAGAATCGATTTCTTCCATAAGAAGACATGAGCATCTAATTGATCATAGCTATAAAAGTGAGCTATCAAGAAAAATCAAGTATGCTTCAAAGATATAAGGTACACAAAATAGTGTCCCATTTTACCCAGGTGGGCAATACTTATAGATTTAAATCATGTACATGTTAGAGTAATGTTCATGCATTCTTCTAATTGTTATTTATAGCACATTTGTTTGTTGTCCTTGTTTTAGGTTAGTTTCCTTTCAATGGTTGCCTTAAGTACTCTATTTTGTTTTATTCTTTTCTGGTCCTTGTATTTATTTCAAGAGAGTTCAGAGAAAGATTGGCAGTCGATATGTTAGACCTAGAGAAGAGACTCCATGCCCAATAGATTAGACTAGGCATGTGGTCTAGGTTCTTTTGCATAGGTAGGCATACAACACATACGATTCACCAAAATTATTGGCTATTTTTTCCCACATACAAAGCTTCTACCTGGTTTGAATAGATGAGTAGGGTCCCAATTAATGAATCAATTAGGTGGCTATGAGTAGGCTCAACTTTGAAAGTGAAGGGATCTAATCAGGTGTTCATGGTACTGAGAAATTATAGGAATAGATTCATAAAAGGCCTAAGTTTTTACTTTTCCAAATTTTGACTATGTATAGTAGCCAAATTCACTTCCACATAAATCCCACAACAAATGTATAAGGCTTATTTATTTTAAGAATTTTTGTTCCACTTCATTTGACTGAGTATTGGAATTCTTTGGGAGGAATTCTTTTAAGAGTTTTGTTTCAGCCTTTTGTTCAAGTATCAAGAATTATTTCAGACAAAAATGTCAAAAACAATTTCCCCAAATGGTTGTTTATTCGAGGAGGTTCTTTTCATTTTTTATGAAGGGTACTTTTATTTTGGATAAGGACACCTTTTCAATGTTTTCAAAGGACCATTTTAAGGACATGATTCCTTTAAAAAAATTATCTAGGACAATTTTCCTGAAGGTAAAATTCCTTCAAACTTTTTGTCCAAAATAGAAATCCCAAGGGGCACTTTTTCAGGCAAAGTGTCCAAAAAAATTTCCCTGAAGGCTGATTTTCTCTAGGAAATGGTCCAATGAAAAAATTCTAAAGGATATGTCTCTTAGGGAAATGGAAGGCACTTTTCAAAAGTTTGAATGGTCATTTTCTTGATAAAGTGTCCTACACATTTTTTTGAAGGATATTTTCATAGTGAGGTGGACCAAGTCAAAGTTTTGAAGGTCACTTTCAGAGGGCAAAGGACCAAGACATGGATTCTTTTGGACATTTTATCCAAGATGAAGATCTTAAGAGATTTTCTCAAAGGAAAAGACAAAGCAAGTAGTTTCATTTGGAAAAAGTGTTCCACAAAAAACCTATATAAATTATCTAACAAAAGGATTGAAATAAATAGCCCTCAAAATTTGTGATCTAAACAGTCTCAAAAACATCAAATTCATGCTCCAAAAAATAGCCATTGGCATTCAAAAACTAACAAAGGGTCCCTGACTAAATATAGGATTGAAAAGTGCCCATATCTTGGGAGCTCATATCAAATCTAATGACAAGTTGAAACTAGTTGGTCAATGGGCCCATATCAGATCAATGGTACATGTTTAATCATGGATTTTAGATCAACAACATGCCAACATGTCAAAGAGTTAGTGAATCTTAAGATTAAAGACATGATGGATAAGTGACACAAGCACGTGAGTCTGTATGAAGTATCAATGAATCATGTTCATTCACCTTGAGTAGATATGATGGTGAGAGTTAAGGATCCAAGTCAGTTTTTGATGACCAATCAAAGTAAAGGAGAGCCCAAAATGACTTAGATATAGGTTAAAGAGTCAATTTTTGACTAAGGCAAGCAATCATGGTAGAGCCAAGCTTGAGTAAATTTTAGTTGGGGCTAGGAGTAGATATTTCAAAATCATACAAGGCCATTAAGACTTTATAGGGACAAAATATGTCTTAATATAGATTAGGGTGGATTACTAGCTATTAATACGATATAGATATGTCTAGGTGGATGTACTAACCATAAGAAAACTAATAATTTAAATTGGTTTTCAATTTATAATAGGCATAGGTTCACATTTTAAAGTAGAGGTAGATATATTTAATTAATGGAGGAGAATCTTAAGCCATACTCTCGATAAACTACCACCCAAAGCAGACTTAATCATGGCCCATAGATATAAGGACTATGTCTTTATAGTCTTAGTTGCATTAATGCAATCAAGAGCTCAAGGAGGTTGCAGAAATTTTGGTCATTATGAACCCTTATCCACTCTCCCATGTAGGTTCTCTATTTTTTCTCATCCCTTTGTACTATATATAAAGCATTTCAAGCCTTAAAATAGATCCCTCTCTTGGGCATGACTAGATTGTGCCAAGATTGAGCCTTAAAACGTCTTGAGATAAATACGATGACTATTTTTAGATTCCATGATATTATCCTAGTGTATTCATGTTAATTTAATTTGTATAAGTGGTAGATCCTTCTCCCTTACCATTTATTGATCTCACCTAGCTAGTAGATTATTTGGTTATGCAGGTTATGTTTAGTTTTTAATGTCATTTTACTAATGCCAATAGTGGACATGTTGACTAGATTATTGCCTTGAAATAGGATTTTCCATTATCCCCCTTAGGTTTTAGTCACTTGATGAACCTCTTCATGAAATTTTGATGCATGACATGCATTTGGAGTCATATATCATGTTATTTATTTTTGTCTCACTAGTGTTTTAGGGGCTCAAGTATGAGTGGATGGGAAATCTTCATGGTGCATCACCACAAGTTAGAATAGGTTTTAATTTTACAACTCCTTCTCCCTTTTCACCCTAACCAATTTTATGTTTTAGAAGTAAAGGTCCAAAATGATGAGCTGGAAGAGCTAGCCTCATTAAAAATCCTAGAGGTATGGTTTAGATATAGGTAACCCATAGTCTTAGGCCATTCCCATGTTAGTCCAAGTTTGATGGTAGGAATTTAACACTCCTCTTTTCAACTAGGGTACAACATATCAAGTTCTAACATAACCATCAAAAAGAAACATACATAATATAGGTCAATCTTCTACCAAATAGCTTTTACATAAAATGCCTAATGATATAACTTCTTTGAATAAGTAACTACCTTGAAAAACTATCATTGATCCTTATTAATTTATTCCAAGAAGGAATTATGTAACTTTTCAAAGGGATCATACTCGATTAAAATCTCCTCAATAAAAAATTTCACTAGGATCTGCCCCTCAGTAAAATGTAAATTCACCTATGAATTTCATTTTGGAGTCATAAGAAATCTTTATATATAAAGAGATTCAAGAAGAAAATGAATAAAAAATCCCAAATCTTCAAGAATTTGAAATTAAATAACCTAGTGGTAAATCCATAAATGCATTCCTATAATATAATTTATAAAAATATGATTATGAGGATAATTTTGTGGACATGAATATTCAGTTTTTTATATTTTTCAAAAGATCTCAAAATTAGAATAAACAATAAAATGATAGTCAATAAGAATCTACTAAAATTATTATTCCATGAGGAACACCATTCCTATTCAGATGAAAATAAAATAACCAATATCTAAATTATGTGAGTCCTTCCTAACTACTACTACTAAAAACACTCCTCTTTTTAATGTTAATGCTAATGTGTCTCATAATATAGATTCTTCCTCTTCTACTAGTTTACCCACTTTTGACATAATTAAATATGTCAACAAAACCAAAATTTAGATGTCACAAGATGAATATTTGATATCCAATCTAGATCAATTAAATATAATATTAGAATTTATAAAAGGAAAAAATTCCACCCAAAATAAATATAATACTAAGGTAATTTTAGGTATCCACCTTCTTCTAATCCAATCAAATTTGTGGATGCAAGAACATTCAAATCTAATAAGTTTGACCCATTCTAAATTAATTATTCTTGAAAGGATATAAATTTAGTAAGTGCATAATTAAAACAAGGGTATATAATAATTTAATACCTACCAAAGTTCCCCATGCCCTTGGCTTAGCATGTACAAAACAATTAGGTCATTGTTACTCAATGGAAGTGAAACAAGTTCCACTTGTTGGTCAAATCAAAGATGCCTAAGTTTATCTCTCATTAATTCCTCACAAAAAGATCAAGATCAATATCCTAATAGTTGATATCCCAACAACCTATGGTA
The DNA here is from genome assembly GCA_037957365.1 of Torreya grandis. Lineage (NCBI taxonomy): Eukaryota > Viridiplantae > Streptophyta > Pinopsida > Cupressales > Taxaceae > Torreya > Torreya grandis. The sequence continues at coordinate 3,612,894 of JARHVA010001158.1, read as the reverse complement.
TTATCTTGGTCAAATCAAAGATGCCTAGGTTTCTCTCACATTGTTTCCTCAGAAAAAGATCAAGATCAATATCCTAGTAGTTGATATCCCAACAACCTATGGTATTATCTTGAGAATAAATTTATATAAATAACTTTATGGATAAATTTAGTTGGATTGGTCAAATGCAATGATTCTAGTTAAAAGGGTGAAACAACATCTTAAACCAAAATTGAAAACAAAATACACCATGCAAAATTTTGATGATCCCAAAGCAAATATATTATATGAATACTTTAGTATAGGAAGCCATTTTTTGATGTCATAAAAATACATGGATATGCTAGAAATCATAAAAACTAATCCTAGGAAATTGTAGGCATTGGAATTCTATGGTAGTTGTTATTTAATAGGATTTGGTGTAAGAATTGTCCTAGTATCTCTAAGTAAATAAATATTTCCTTTCTCTTATAAATTATAGATTAAATGTATTAATAATACAACAAAATATGAATTATTTTTTCTAGGATTGCACGTTACTGAGGAAATGGGAATTATAAATTTGAAAACATTGGGTAATACAGAATTAGTTATGAAACAAGTCAAAGGTCGATATCAAGTAAAAAATGATAGTTTGAGACATTGCATGAATAAAAATTGGGAGAAAATAGAGGTTTTTGAAACATTATCCATTCAAGCTATTCTAAGACAAGATAATTCCAAAGTAGACATACTTATAGTATCATCTTCATTATTGATTCCACATTTAGAGATTGATAAAGACAAATACATAATTGAACTATTGTATCGACCTAATATACCAAATAATTCAAAAAATTGGAAGGTGTTCAATGAAAATAAATAGATCATTTTTTTCTTGAAAATTTTGATATTTTTTGAAATTTATACTTCACAGGTAGTGATTCATCATACACCAAATCTTATTCTTGTCAAAATTAATAAGAAGGTATTGCCAAATAACAAGATGGAGTAATTAAACTAAAAGGAAATAAAATACCAAAAGGTTTAATTTTATTAGAATAATTTTTTGACAAGAATGATAGATTCATTAAAATGAGGATGCAAAAATATTCTCTTGGCTCAACGTACTATGAGAAAGTAAATATTGGTTCTAAAGAAAAACCTAGGTTGGTTAATATTGGATAATGTTGTTTAAAAAAATAAAAAACAAAATTCATTGGTTTGATTTGAAATACATTGACATTATTGCATATTCATACTAAGACCTCAAATATTTTCATCTAAAATAAATACAATACATGATTCCTCTAAAATCATATGTCAAACCATTCAAATAGAAATAAAGACAATATAATCCAAATATTGTAGGTATGATTTTTACAAAAATTTAGAATATGTTGAAAGCACAAATCATTTTCCCTATTCATCATTAATCATAGATTTATAACATAATACCTTTACATAAAAAGGATGGAGAAATCATAATTTGTGTAGACTTTAAAAACCCAAATCAAATGTCTCTATAAGATAACTATTTATTACCCATCATGGATTGAGTCTTTCAATTAGTTATAGGTTCAAAAATGCTCTTCATGTTGGATAGATTTTCAAGATATAATCAAATTGAAGTTGATAGAGAAGATCAACATAAAATAGCCTCCACAACCCCATGGGGAATTTTCTCAAAAGGTGTGGCATACAGGTTATGTGAAATGTAGATGATGTGGCATGTAAGTGATGTGGCATACTGAGATGGTATTTTAGTGATGTGGCATATAGGTGATGTGACATGAAAGTGATGTGACATGAAAATGATGTGGAGTGTAGGTGATGTGGCATGTAATTGATTTGGTATTTAGGTGATATGGAATGGCCCATGGAGGGTCATTAAAGTGTGATAAAGTTAATGTGATGGGAACAAGGCATAACACTGCACCAAGGCACATGGGTTTTGTCTTTGGTAGTCACATGAGGTTTATTTTTTTCCATAAATAACAAAGGTTGGTGATGGGGCACATTTATTTATGTCTCAATTATTACTCATGTTTGGTTAAAGTTAAAATATGATTGAAACACCTTTTGACTTGTGTGCACACATGGAAATAAGAATACAAGTTAACCATTATTGTTGATTAGCCCATATGTGAAATGGGGAAAAATATTTAGAGCCACATGGGATGGCTTGGATCTTTTATAAATTATATCATATAATTTGTTGAACCTTACATATGGAGATAATAAGTTTACTATTGATCATTGTATACCCACATGAAGTGTGGTGAATTAGTTGGACTACCTTGTTGATTATCTCTCCCCCCTTTGTATCTTGTAATGCTATAGATGCATGAATTATATTTTGTATTTGATCATTCCTTTTAGGATCACTCTTGTATCCTTGTAAGATTAGGATTTTATTATTTTAGAAGGCAAATCTTGGAGGCTATGTTGTTTAACTCAACTAAATGCTTTGTGTGTACCATTATATGCATGCTTAGAGGTTAGAGCCTGGAATCTATGTAAACTTGCCTCACCTAGATGAATTGTATGATTTTTAATAAGCATGGTCATCCTTGACGTTGGAGATTATATACTAGAGTTTTGTATACTTATCTCACCTAATTATTTTACTTGTAAGCACTAGAAAGGAGTTGTATGAGGAAGCTATTTATAGAGAATTTTTTCTGAAGTAATTGAAGTCTAGAAGCTACCATTGCCTCATGGTTTTTCCCTTGTTATATTTGTAGGGTTTTTCATGTAATCTCTTATGTTATCTAGTTGTTCTTATCAATTATTTTAGTGGCTTATTTATTCTTCAATTATATTCTTATATTGTAGGATATTTTTTCCTAACACCTAGTATCAAAGCTAAGATTTTTGAAAAACTCTATTTTTGATTGTTTTCTATTACAAGGGAACATTGTAAAAGTGGGAGCTACTATAATGATAGGAGAGGTGACCATTTTAAGATAAAGATAAATACATAAAAAATAATTATGCCAAGAATATCTCTTTATGAAGAAAGATGGAGGATCTCTTGGTGAATATTTTATTCTCTTCAATGTTGCTAAGGAGAATACCATAAGAGAGTTATGGGAGAAGCTGAACAAGATTTGCCAAATAGTGAGCACCAAAGTGTTCCTAAAGAATAAATTGTAAATTTTGAGGACCAAGATGGTCTCCATCTATGTGAATATGGAGGATGGTGATAAGGAATTACCTTGTTGTGTTTCTTGGATATGTTGAAAAAACTGGAGTATAGGTTTTGGTATCTTACTGACCATGCTATTGTAATCATAGATGTTGAAAAATCCACCCAAAGGAAAGAGGTACAAATAAACCTGAAATTACACCTATTGAATTAGCTAAAGATGAGTAAGATGAAGAAGAACAAGTGTGACATGGTGTTTCATGGAAGGATAAGTCTAATGTTGAACCATATAACTCAGATATGCTTGATTGGTGTGCATGTGATTGGTTGCATTATAGCAAAAGTGAGAATCTAGGAGAGTTTTGGTGTAGATAAATTGAGTATCTAATTAGACAAATGAATGGAGTAGATATGGATGCATATGAGTTAGTTTTAGAGACATTTAGTAGATCAAGATGCATTTTGAATGTGAGCTCAAAAAATTGATAGGTACAGTGATGCACTTAGTATCACGATGACTTCCCAAGAAATGTTTATAGATATGGTGAACTTGTGCCATGTTGAGCATAGTTGGTATCTAAATGGATATGTACATAATTCAATTATTGAATTCTATGAAATATTCTTTCATGTTGTTAACTACTATCAAGAGTACTATTTGCACTTGTTGTTCAAGATTTAGAGTAGTTTTATTCCTACATGATGATCTCTCGAGAAGAGATATATTATCCTAAAGGCTATGAGGATGAGGCAAAGATTTTTTGTTTTTTATATTGAATAAATTAATGTATAAGCTGATGTAGACATCATATATGTGGTACAAGAATTTCAATGCCTTCATGGAGAACCAAGGTTTTAATCAAAGTGAAGTATATCATTGTGGGTTCAATGATGGGATCTTTGGTATCTTGTTTCTACTTTTTGATGACATGTTATTTGTAGGCCCCAACATGATGAATATCAATGGTGTGATGTATTATTTGGCTAGGATAGTTGAAATCAAGGTGGTAGGAGCAAACCAAACATGGAGATGCATAGGGATGAGAAAGTAAGGAAGTACCCCACTTCTTAAAAAAATTGAGTTATCTTATAAGTAGTGTTATATAATAGAGGAGAAGACATGTTTGTTCTATGTATTATATTAATTAGGAGTAGGAATCCTCATGTATGTCATGGTGTGTACTAGACCAGATATTTCCAAGTAGTGGGAGTTATGACCCAATTCATGGAAGAATATTAGAATGGAGGATTAGTTTATGGTGAAGTGTTTGAGAGACACTTTAGATACTAAAATATGTTATGGATGAGTAGATGTTGATAAAGCTAGTCAAGGTAGAGAAGTTTTGAGTAGTGCAACAAAACTTCTACTCAGCTTATTGAAGTTGTGATAAGGAAATAGTGGGAATGCATGGTAGATGGATGGAATAATATTTAGGTGTTGTAAATCTTTAATATTAACTTCAAGTGGAAGAATTTTGGGTGTTAATTAATGACTCATAATCACTATTTATAGACACTATTAAAAAACACTATTCATGGAAACTATTCATAATCATTATTCATGGTGATATGACATGCAAATTGTGTGGCATGCATATGATGTGGCATGTAGATGATGTGGAATGCTAATATGGAATATTAATGATGTGGTATATATGTGATGTGACATGCAAGTGGTGTGTTATGAAAGTGATGTGGCATGTATGTGGCTGGTTGGTGATGTGACATGGCCCATGGAGGGTCATTCAAGTGTAATTGGGTTGATGTGATAGGATTTGGGCATATCACTCCACCAAGGAACATGGGTTTTATATTTGGTATTCACATGAGGTTTGTCTTGTGGAATAAATGATAAGGTCTGGTAATTGGGTGCATTTATTGTTGTCTCCATGATTCCCAACATCTAGTTAAATTTAAAAGGTGATTGTAACACTTTTTTAATTATGTGTGAACATGGAAAGAAGAATAAAAGTTAACCACTATTGTTGATTGGCCTAACATGTAAAGTGGGGCATAATATTTAAAGTCACATGGGGTGGTTTGGATCTTTTTAAAAGTATATCATCTACTTTTTTGACCCTTGTATATGAAGACAAACATTTTATTATTGATCATTGTACACCCACATGAGTGTGGTGAATTTATTGGGATACCTTGTTGATTATATCTCCCTCTCTCTCTATTTTAATGCTATAAATGCATGAATTATCCTTTGTATTTGATATTCTCTTTGAGGATCACTATTGGACTTTGTAATCTTAATCTTGCATGCTTGTAGAAGGTAGAACTTGGAGGCTATGTTGTTAGGCTCACTTAGATGCTTTGCATGTAAGCATTGTATGCATGCTTAGGGGTTATATCTTGGATGATATGTAAGCTTATCTCACATATATGCATTATATTATTTATTGTAAGCATGGTTATCCTTGAGGTTATAGGTTAAATCCTATAGGCTTTGTATGCTTGGCTCACCTACGTGCTTTGTTTGTAAGCACTAGAAAGGAATTTCTAGAGGGAATTATTTGTAAAGGAGTTTTTGCTAAATTAGTTAAAGTCTATAAGCTACCATTTCCCTATGATTTTTCCCTTGTTTCATTTGCATTGGGTTTCGATGTAATCTCTTATATTATCTAGTTATTCTTGTTCATTATTGTAGTGGCTTATTTATTCCACAATTATTTTCTTGTACTATAGGATATTTTTTCCTAATAGTGTCTAAGGTACCATGCTAGTGTCCTTATATGGATAAATTTATTAAGACTTCAAGGGATTCTATGAGAAATTTTTAGGGACCTATAGGTGAGTTTTGAGCTTTTGATCATTCATTTATTCACTATTTTGTTGAATATTTTCCAAAAACTAATGAACACCTATACATATGAAATAACAACAAGATCAATTACAAAAGAAAGAGAAAAAATTGGGTTGTGGGATGTTATGATCATGTAGCATAGAATACCTATTATCCTTATTTTTGTCTACATTAACCTAATGATATGGGTCTTATATCGTATGTAATTCTCCCTTAAGAAATGTTCATAATCAATGCACATAATATGCTACAATTACTTTCACTTAGGCCCTTCTTTGATCAATCATGTAATTTTTTGTGTGTTTCTAAGTAATATGCAATGTGTTGAGCTATACTATTGATTGATTTTATTTAATTATGTGCCAAAATAGTAAGTGTTAGATGTAAAATGCTTTGTGAGGCTATTTATATAGAAATAAATTTGATTTGAATGTAAGACCCTTGTTCAATGGTTGACAAGACGTAAAATAAAGATAAAATCATAAGAGAAGGCTCAATGAAGGGTTAGGACAAAAACACATTAAAAAGTGATCATTGGACACTATAATTGAACATGACACTAGTGTCCAAGATTGTGTTAGTGTCTTAAGAACACAACATTGGGTTAAGATTGTAAAAAATATGATAAGGGTCCCTATGACTGGGATGGAATGACATAGGACCACTGGGGGTAAAATAAATAGGGGAAAAAAGTCATAAGAAATATTAAAAGACCCAAAATGACCACATGAACAAGACTCATTAATCACTAAGACCTTTCTATGAAAGAGTAACAAAGGCAAAAATTTTATGGTTGCTTGACCAAATTAGGGTGTGTACATTTCCCCCCCTTTTATTCTACTAATATAATGAAATGGAAGTGCTAAAGTAAGGAAAAATAAAATGTGTACTTGTCCTTAATTGTGTGATCAATCCATGTGGAGGATGGATGTGCTTTAGGCCTTACCCACTTCTTGGACAAAGAATTGGATAGTATCTAGACTATTGTTTGTGAAGAGGAAATCCATAATGTGGATGCCCCTAATATTGAATCTAAATGATGAACTAAATTATGAGAAATAAAACCCTATTTTTTCCCCATCCTAATATGTCAACTAAGTCATGAGAGGTATCTGAAAGTGTGGAGAAACAATCCTTTCTTTCCCCCACTCTGGTATGTGAGTTGAATCTAATAAGTGATCTATGTAAATATAAAGAAATAAGCCCTACTTACCCCCACTCTAGTATGTGAACTGAATCTTAGAAGTATCTATAACTATTGATAAATAAGCCTTACTTTCCCCCACTCTGGTATGTGAACTGAGTCTGAGAAGTAATCTAATTAGAGGTCAATACTATTGGTCAACCTTTGTAATCTTTGATTGGTGTCAATCTATGGATCAACCATTATAGTCATCTATATGTCACAACCTAGTGATAATCTCAATGTAATCTGATAATCTACATGTAGAGAATGGTATAATGTGTCACTCCATATGTATAACCTAATGGAATGATATGTATAATGTGCTTTGCATCATGCCCCCAAACTTAATATCTGAGTAATGTAACTATGTGCCATTTGTATAAAACTATATATTTATAGGTATGTTCCATGTATATGCCCCCATAATCATGATCTGAGTCTATAACTATGTCAAAAACATGTTTACAATATATGAACTAATATCTAATAAGATCATGTAACTATATAAATTTAAGTCAACCTATATGTCTAAATATCTATGCAAATCAATGTATCTAAATATCTAATTCAATTTGAACTAATCTGAGTTAATCTATGTGTTTGAACTAATTTGTGTATTTGAATCAATTTATGTATTTAAATATCTAAGTCAATCTAAACCAATCAAGGTCAACCTATGTGTTTGAACCAATTTTTGTATCTAAATCAATATGTGTAGCTGAATATCTAAGTTATCCCATGTATATGCCCCCATAATCATGATCTGAGTCTATAACTATGTCAAAAACATGTTTATAAGAATATGAACTAATATCTAATAAGATCATGTAACTATATAAATTTAAGTCAACCTATATGTCTAAATATCTATGCAAATCAATGTATCTAAATATCTAATTCAATTTGAACTAATCTGAGTTAATCTATGTGTTTGAACTAATTTGTGTATTTGAATCAATTTATGTATTTAAATATCTAAGTCAATCTAAACCAATCAAGGTCAACCTATGTGTTTGAACCAATTTTTGTATCTAAATCAATATGTGTAGCTGAATATCTAAGTTATCCCATGTATCTGGGTATGAAATCACTATATACCTAGGTATCTGAATCATTATATATTTGGGTCTCTGAACTAGGAAATCTAGGTATTTGAATCAGTGTGAATATTGTATGTATTCCCCCATTTTGGTGAGATATCCAATACTGTGGTAAGAGTGTCAAACATAAAGTGATGTTGGTAAGCATGTTAGTAATAGTTATCATTACTAATATGAACACAAAATTGATTATTTCAACATTTTTAAGATAATTATTTTTAGGAATGGGGCTAATATAGGCTTGTGGTCTATAGTGAGTTTGTTAAGGAAGAATAAGTTTTAATCACTTTATGGAATCAATTTGATTTGATGTGGGGGATATCATGATTAAGTCCCATGCAAAATAAATGAATCAAAAATGAGAGTTATGGTTCTTGAGATATCACATTTGGAATAATCTTGTATTAGCTGGCAAAATCTACATGCAAGGTCAACCTTAGGTAGGTGGAATTTTTAAAACATTGCTTAAATAGGTTGATTGATTGGTTTGAAAAATCATTTGAACCACTTGACTTGATATAAATTTTTGATCTGAGAGTAGAAACATGCTAAGGAAAGGAGTGAACATGACCCACTACGAGGAGGTGGAGGTGTTCATCTAGGCTAGGGAAGACGTTACCCTAGTAAGGAACCTATCATTTTCCCTATTTTTAAAATATATATTGTATTTTTCATAATTTTTAGTGAAACTTTGATATTTTATGTCCCTTTTTATGATGACCATACTAGTGTCCCAAGAATTGATAGTGTCATGGGATGCCACACTACCATCTTAGGTACAATGCTATTATCTAGTGGTACTATCCTAAGTACAACACTAGTGTCCACTAGAGCCAATTTTACTAGAATCACTTCTATTTTATGTTTAATGAATGTTACTTCATGTTTATTTTTCATTCAAATATGTAAATACCATATGTTGCTATGTTTTATAGGTAAATTTGTGTATTAGGGAGTTCTAGAGTGACCAAATGATGGAGTGATTATGTGGACTTTTCCTAATAGATGATGAGAAGAAAGTCATGATAGATCTATTTTGGGCCATCTAGTATCACTTTCTCTAATGCCATGGGACTAACATATGATGATAGTGTTGTATGAGAGGTAGAATTTTGGTAATTGTGCATTCTAATTTCCCACTATGGAGATCACTATGGTGTTGGAGTACATCTATAAGATACTAAGATTCCTTATTACTAGTCAATTTTTAGTGTTACAAGAGGCTAATGGAGATAGAGATATAGATCTAGTTATGAGTTACATTGAATATATGACCATGGGGACCCATCAGTTAGGGGCTTGTAGTGATGTGTTTTTATCTTTAATTATTATGATTAATGTTGTACATTTGCATAAGTATTTGGTGGTAATACTACCTTCCTTCATTATTGTGGATGGGAGTGGGGTATCTATCTCATATAGGATGCATGGTCTAGTGTATTACATAGAATAACACTAGATCATATACTCATGGGGTCACATTATGTTATCCCACTTGTATTAGGATTTGTACCATTTTACTCAAGACTTGTGCACATGTGGCACTGGGTCTTCTACATTATTACATTATTGGGATTACATATTATAGTTGCTAGAGCATAAGGATTTCCATAGATGGATTAGGACCACCCACATATGTTTACATAGATATGAACTAGTATGAATCATGTTCAATCAAGTAGCATGATGTATTGTCGATAGGTGTTGGATCAGTTGACAGATGTTGGCCAAAGTTAGCCCCATAAGAATCTTTTGCCCAAAAATGGTTTGGAAAAATGAGTAGAGTTTTTGATGGAATGAGTGGTCAAAAGATCTCATATTGTTTACAAATATTTTGAAACACTTTAAGCAAGATTAAATTGTAATTTGTTGATCTTTGAGAAATAAGTCTTGAAATAGGTCTAGAGTTTCAAAGGAAAAATATCCAACAGGTTCTCATGACCTTAATGGACATAAAGAAAGTTTCACATGTCTTAAAAACTCATTTTAAGCCTTGAAAGTTCTTACAAAATCCTAGAAGATCTAGATCATCATAGCACACCATGCAAAAATGGACAGACCAGTCTGGTTGCACATTTAATAAATTAATTTGGGAGGCCTCTTAGGCCAAAAGATCACATATACATGAATGTTTTCATACCTAAGTCATGCTCTAAAAATTTCATGTCTTGATGATCTTGTTATCTCAAGATATAAGCCTTTAAAATTAGACTTTTAGAGTAAGACATGTGTGGGGACATCAAGTTAACACTATGGAAAATAGCTGTATGAATTTAAATGTCTCCAGGGTGAATTCACAAGTGAAAAGTGACATAATATCAGGAGCCAAATAAATATCTAATGATAATAAAGTCAATTTATGATGTTAGTGGGCCCAAATAGATCTATGGTGTGCATTTTATCATACATCAAAGATCAATGGTGAGATTTAAGTCGAAAGGTCAGCATTGAATGCATTGATGATAATTATCAAGATCATGGGAGCTCAAGTGAAGATATAAGAGTGCACAATGGATGATAAAGATAGCAGGCCCAAGTAGATTAATGGTGCATAATCCATTGTACAAATTATATCTAACAGTGAGAAATGGGTCAAAAGGTTAATGAATCTCAAGAGTAAATACATAGGTGACAAGTGTCACAACCACATTAAACTAGTAGAAGATATATGGATTGCTTCCATTCATACCAAAGTAGATAAATAGTGAGTGAGGGGTCAAAGATTAAGTAGGATCTTTTAGAAAAAATGGGGAGTTGACACTTGGCATAATCTGAGAAGGCACAGATCAAGATCGATGGCCATTGTTAAAAGTCAAAGACATGAGACTTTGAGTAGAGGTCAAACATGTGACCATAGGTCAAACTAGAGCAATGTTTTAAAGGGATTATATCACCATTAGATCTCAGTCAAGCATCCATCAAGCAAACACAATCATATTTAGGATAGTTATGATGAAGTCTCATCACCATTAAAACATAATTTGAACCTCTAGTTTGAAGATTCAGAACTTATAGAGCCCATCTTTTGGGTTTACAAAATTGTTTTACAGCTGTGATCATTATTCTTTAAAATAATATTTATGCATATAGTGACTTCTTAATTACCTAAGGGTTCAAAGTCATAATAGGTCTATTTAGAACTAATAGAGATTAATTACAAAGATACATGGTTTGTAGGTTTTTTTTGGTATAATAACTATATGAAAACTAATAAATTAGATCAGTTTTCAATCTATAGTTAGGACCTAGGTTTGGGTTGGAGTAGATGCAAATATAAACAAGATATAGAAGAGTGTCTTATCTTCTAAAATAGTCATAACTCTGACAAATATTTACTCAAATCAGACATGATGATGACTCTATTAGAATCATAGATATGAGGATTCTCTCTCATGAACAGTTAAATCAAGTGGAAGGTGCCATGGAAGATTAAAGTAAAGAGACCTAGTGGTTAGAGAAGAAATTGGAGCATTTAATGTTGTTTGGATATGACGTATCTTTCTTTCTTTAAAGGATCATAACTCATCAACTTCAAAATAGACTCTTGTCTTCTAGTGGATCTCTCAACCAATGAGAAAAAAACTTAAATACTAATTAGAGAAAATGAAATCTAATTTGTCATTGAAGGATTAGTCCTAATTGGATTAAAAGATGGTGTATCATTCGTAAAAGATGGAAACTTAATTAATGATCTCAAATGGCATGTTCTCCCTCTCTTCTACCTTTCTCTATATCACCCATTCTTTCCCATTTTTGTAAGGATGCTCATTTTTTTGGATTATTAGGGGACTCTATGAGATATTGAAAAATATGATCATCTTGATTAGGCTAAACCTTGTCAATAATTTGTAAGAACTACCTCTTGATGCAATAGAATAATTTATTTACATATCTCTTGCCTTGGATCTATGTTGAGTGAGTTATGCATGATGGCATAATGAAGGAGAATCTTCCTGATCCATTGTCCTTTTTAACCTCCTTTAGGTTGTTTTCAAGCTATTGTAGGTTTGGATTAGTTTTATGTCTTAACCTAGTACATGAAACACTTATGCAATCAATTGGATTGTGAGGTTGTGTGAGCTAGCATTATCTTCTATAGATATAGTGTGGGTTCAAGATTATGGGATTTTCCCATTTTTATTTGGTGCATCACCTTTTAGCATTTTTAGGATCCTTTTCCCTCTTTATAACCCTTTTCCCTATGATAACATTAGTATAGGCGACCCATCAAGAGGAAACTAGCCTTATTCAAAGGTTTAACCCCATCATAGGTTACCCAAATCTTAGGGTTGTCCCAATATTTTGGCTTAGTTGGAGGGAGCTTGAAGAAATCTCTCCAAGGGTGTAGATTTATGCCATAATAGTTTCTGGCATGCCGAGTGGTACTTGTTAAATTATTTATTGGTGAAGATTTTTAATGTTCTCTTTATCTAATCAGCCTTTAGAGGTAGGTGTTCAAACATCAATGATGATTTCAAGTATATATTAGCTAGTTTAATTAGCCTAATTAAATGCCTAATCATCATAATCTGGTATGTATAATCAACCATCTTTTGATCAGTATGCTCATTCTCTACCTTAGCATCACACTTATCAAGTAAATAATATTAATGTGTTCCCCCAAGTGGCCCTCAAATAACCTATTAGCCTTATCAAGGCCTTTCTCCTCATCATACCCCTACATATGACCAAGGTTAGCCTTTTTTAGTTAAATCAATCTTTTACTTCCCCTTGTCAAGACAAGGCTTATCTTATTACATCTTTGTTAAGAGTTAAGCAAGCATTATTAGTCTATATTAAGTTGATAAGGGTATTGGTAGGGGTTTAAAGCTTTCTCTAGTCATCCTTATCCATTTTATATAAAAGGCAAGGAGTGATATTTAATTAGTCAAGAGTAGATGGTCAATTTGTGAGGGTGAACAATGGTCATCTTGCAAGAATAAGGACATAGTAATGATGAGAAGCATGATCTAGAATACATACAGTGTGTTGATATCTTATGAGGATTAGTAGGCTCATTTGGATCAATATTATGTGTCATGTCCCCTCTAAGAGCCTCAATATCAACCTCTAAAGGTTCTTGATTAGCCCCCTGGGTCAACCTTGTTATACTCTATCCTTATCAAAACTTAGAGAGGCAATACTGGACCAAGCCAGAATAATCATGAAAATAAATGAGGGAGTTAAGCTTGGACAATAATTACCCATTCATTTAATGGATGGGATAAGTATCTTCTTGTAAGATTCTTGGAATATGTGGACATCCATTAAAGAAGCTAATTATCTATAGGTTGAGAAACAAGAATTGAAAGGGTGGGTATTATCCATTGAAAAAGTGTTTGAGTAGTGGGAGAAAGAGTATGTCAAACCTAAGTCAATCAGTTTTCCCTATCCTACCTCTATGCCCATTCCCTCTCAAGAAAATGAATCCATCCCATCATGGAGCTTATCCAAAACATTTAACCCTGGCTATGTCATGCCCTCACTTATGAGACCACCTTCTCCTATAACCATTCAAAAGGAAGAAAAAGTGTCTATTTCATACTCATTTTCATCATGAAAATTAGTTTAAAATGGAATATAGAAGGTGGAGGAGGTGTTGGTTGTAAAGGTTTAAGTACCAGTTCAAGAGCCACCAAAGAGATCATTTAAAGTCCCTAGCTGGAAGGATACTCTCATAAGTTGCAATCAAGGTGAACTTTTTCACCCTCCCACCATCTCCCTCTTGGAGAAAGAACTTGTTCTATAAAGGATAGAGGAGGATTTTGTAGTCATAAGTGAGCCACAAGAGGATAATACAACTGTCTATTATAAGTAAATCATGATAGGCAACCCACTTCTGTAATATCCCTTCAAATATCAAAACAAAAGCTCTGAATTGCTTATCTGAATTTCTACAAAATATCTTCAATTAGATAAATAAATCACAGTATAAACTCTTATTTATTTGCTCATAAGCTTAAAATAGAGATCCTCTGTCAAGTATACAAAGAATATTGAAAGTACGGCCTGAATAGCCTGAATATTCCACAAACTGGGAAAGAAATCTAATTCTGGTACGTCTCGGCCTGCTGTGTAAAAACATAGTCGCCGATGTCGGTTATTCTACCGTCGTCAGTCAATCTATAGTCATTATCTCACCGATGTCGGTGATATGTCGACCGATGTCGGTCTCTGTAAGTCTCTGTTCACCGATGTTAGTGCCTGAACTTTCTATTGATGCGTACAAATTTTCATGGATCTGTATAGAATTCGTACGGCCGCTGATATAACACAACCTGTATGCTTGATCCTAATCTGTAGAATTATGGGCTAATACAAAAGATCTATATCTGGATAATTCTTGAATCAAAACCCAAAAATAATGAAATACCTGTAAACCCTTATGATAGCTTCTGAGTGAAGTTATCTCTCAAACTTGTAAACACCTGTGATAACTTCTGTATGAAGTTATCTCTCAATTTGGCAATAGATCGGCTGATCTTTCACAACCTCTGAGTCGCACACAATGAAGAGTTGATGTTCTTCAATGCAAATGGAATCCTGGAACCCTTGGCTCAGTCTTCACAGAAGAATTTCTTAACAAGAATCAATATCAAAAAATAGTCATGAATACAAACTCTCTTCCATGAGAGATTCTTATACCCTTCCAAAGGGGTGCTTGCTAAAATTAGATTCCCTTAAATTAGACTTAGGGCTTCCTTAATTTAGAACTAGGGTCTTAAAATTAGACCAATTCTTAAATTAGAATGAGGATCCTAAAATTAGACCCAATAATAAATAATTAATAATTAATTAAAATTAGACCAAATAATTAATATTTGATTAAATCAATCAAATATTAATATCTCCTTTAATTCATGTCTGAAAGAGCCCGAACGAAATCCAACCCATTTCCATCAAGACCCTCTATCCATCCCATCAGCCTACGAGGGTCGCATAATAGGCTAATCATTCGCTCAGAAAGATGTCAACTAGAAGGGGACATGACAGTCCGCCCCTCCTGAAATTGCTTGCCCTCAAGCAATCTCAACTCTGGATGCTGTAGAATAGCCTCGCTTTCCCATGTCGCATCCTCAACTAGAAAATCTTTCCACTTTACCAAATATTCCCTGATAGTCCTCCTACACAACTATCTCTCTCTAGATTCCAAGATGGACTCAGGTACTAAAATCAACTTTCCCTCATCATCTAAGGGAGGTAAAACTGTAGAAGGTATCACACGGTGTCCTAACGCCTTTTTGAGGCATGATACATGAAAGACATTGTGTACCTTGCTCTCTGTCAAAAGCTCTAGCTCATAAGCCATCTCTCCAACACGTCTCAAGATCCTAAAAGGACCGTAGTAACGTGGCTTAAGCTTCTCTGCCCCACTCTTCTTAAGAGTAGACTGTCGGTAAGGCTGCAGCATAAGATAGACCATGTCACCCACCTCAAAAGATCTCTCGGTCCTCCACTGATCTGCATACTGCTTTTATTGATTCTACGCCTTAGCAATATTCTCCTTGAGAGTCCTCATAATATCCTGACTCTCCTGCAATAAGTCCCCAACACTCGGCACTCTACTGTTGCTCAATAGCAAATCTAGAAAACTCGGTGCCTCATACCCGTATAATGCCATAAAAGGAGACATCTGAATGGTCATGTGGAAAGTTGTGTTATATCAATACTCGAATAGATGAATCCACTTGACCCAAGCTTTTTACTGCCCTGCAATGTAGTTCTTGAGGTAGCCCTCCACCCATTTGTTCACTATCTCCGTCTATCCATCAGTCTGCAGGTGGTAGCTGGTGCTAGGTGTAAGCTCGGTCCCACAAAGTCGAAACACCTCCTTCCAGAAGTGACTCAGGAACTGACTATCCCTGTTGCTCACTATGCTCTGAGGTAATCCATGCAGTCAGAATACCTCTCGGAAGAAAACCGCTATTACCTGTGTAGCTGTATGTGTGGTGGTAATCGGGAAGAAGTGAGCATACTTCGTTAACCAATCCACAACTACATATATGCAATCTCGTCCTTGGGCTTTAGGCAAGCCCATAATGAAATCCATCGACAAACACTCCCACTTCCTGTCAGGAATTGGAAGTGGCCGCAACAATCCTGCTGGGTACGTGTTCTCCTACTTGTTCTGCTGACAAACAGGACACTCACACACATACTGAAGAACATCTGCTTTGAGGATTTTCCATGTGAATCTCTCCCTAATCTGTCTATAAGTCTTAAAATATCCGTGATGTCCTGCAGTAGGTATATCATGAAAAGCTCGCATGATAATGTTCTTCATCGATGATCCTGGGATCAAAAAAACCATGTTCTTGTAAATGATCAAGTCATCCAAAAGAGTATATCTGGTGTCAACCATCGATCCCTCAACAATGCTAGATGCCCATGTATCCTTGGCATACTCTGCCACAATCATATGTCACCAATCCTCTGTAATGTGGACCATGGTACTCAAATACGGCCTGCGTGAAAGAGCATCGGCCACAACATTTTGGGTGCCCTTGATGAAAGAGATGTCAAAATCATATGCTTTTATTTTACTCACCCACTTCTGCTGACGATCATTGAGGTCTCGCTGCCCCAAGAAATGTCTCAAACTGTTGTGGTCCGTTTTGATGCAAAATTTGCTGCCCACTAGATATTGCCTAAATTTTGCCAAGGCATGCATGATAGCAAGCATCTCCTTATCATATATGCTGTACAGTCTCTCTGGTCCCCTGAGCTTACGACTCTCATATACTATGGGGTGCTTGTCCTGCATAAGCACCGCTCCAATGCCCTTGCCTGAAGCATCGCACTGAAGCTCGAATGGCTTTGAAAAATTAGGTAGTGCCAAAATTGGGCACATAGTCATCAACTCCTTAAACCTTTCAAAACACTCCTGTACTTCAGGTGTCCAACAAAAAGCACCCTTTTTATTCAAATCTATCATAGGAGTTGCATGTCGTGAATAACCATTCACGAACCTCTGATAAAAACCACACAGACCTGAAAATCCCCTTAGTTGTGTTAGGTTTGCTGGAATAGGCCAGTCTATGATGGCGCGGATCTTCTCATGATCCATCCGCACTCCCCCTGCACTGATAATATGACCCAAGTATAACAATTCAGTCATCCCCAAATCACATTTGGACTCCTTGGCATACAAGTATTCCCTCTCCAAGATGCTGAGTACAGTCTCCAGATGAGCCAAATGCTCCTGCCAAGTCCTACTGTATATAAGAATGTCATCAAAAAAAACAAGTACAAACCTCCTCAGCAGTGAATGGAAGACTCTATTCATGGTGGACTGAAATGTTACTGGCACATTAGTGAGCCCGAATGGCATCACTATAAACTTGTAGTGTCCACTATGGCAACAAAAAGTTGTCTTCTCCACGTCCTGCTCACGAACTCTGATATGATGATAGCCTGATCTTAAGTCTATCTTCATGAAGTAATGTGCACCATGGAGCTCATCAATAAGCTTGTCAATACATGGTATAGGATACCTGTTCTTAATGGTCCTCTTATTCAGGGCTCTGTAGTCAATGCACATTCGTAGGGTGCCATCCTTCTTCTTCACTAGAATAACTGAAGAAGCAAACGGTGATTTGCTTGGTCGAATGTGACCCATAGCCACTAACTCCTTAATTGTTTTTTTGATCTCATCCTTCAACCACTTAGGATGTCGATAAGGAGTAATCATAATGGGCTTAGCCCCCTCCTCAAGCTCAATAATATGCTCAATGCCCCTGTCTAGAGGTCTCCCTAGTGGAATGTCACTAAATACCTTATCATGCTTGACTCTCAACTGCTGAATGTCCAGATGGTACTCAGTCTTCTGTTGTCCCTCCTGCATTGGTGCCAATGTGCACTCGGCAGCCCACTCTACCATATCATGTCGCATGAGCCTCTCCATCCGATGTAAGGAAATGGTTTTGATGTTGTCGTCCCGTATTGCTTTAAGAATGTGAGTCTTCCCATCTACATCAAAACGGATCTCCATATCCTTAAGACTAAGAGTGACTACCTCAAGGGAATGAAGCCACTTCATGCCCAAAACCAAATCTATATCCCCCATGTTGACCACATAATAATCAGCCTTGAACTCATAGTTGTTCAAGCGCAATGGGAGATCTCTGATCATCCGCTCACACCGGAGGGTGTAACCGTCAGCTACCTTAACTCTAATGCCCTCACAATCTTCTGTGGTGAGTCCATGCTTCTCCACAAATCTAGTATCAATGAAATTATGTGTGGCTCATGTGTCAAGAAGGGTAATGACCCTCTGTCCTACCAAAACTCCCCTGAGTCTGAATGATCCCTCATGTTGGATGCTAGATAGACGTGCCTCTTGAATTTGGAGCTCTGACTCTGCCTCTACCCTAGGCTCTTAAGCCTCAGCCTCTGGCTCCTTGGAACAATCGTGATGTTCAGAATCTTCTGATTCCTCATCCTCATAATAGGCCCACATCACCTGATTTGCATTGCCCTTAGGTCTCAAAGGACAATCATGATTAGCATCATATGGACCTTTGCAGTAGAAACAAAGCTTCTTCCTTCGTAGATCATTAAGAGCCTCTCTATCCAAAGGTGGTGCTGCTGGATTGGCCTTTGAATCATTCCTAACACCTGATTTATCTATGTCGAAACTTGGTCTTTCTCTATTCCTGTTGAAGCCCTTACTGTCCCTGGATGAAGAAGTACCTCTGGAGTTAGATCTACTAGATGGGGCTGCCATCTCCATACTACGCGCCTTCTTCATAGCTTCCTGTAAGGAAGGAGGATCAAAGCCTTTGACCCAACCTCTCAATGGTTCTGTCAATCCCTCCATGAAGAGTACTACAAGTTGCCTCTCTGAAATGTCAGGAACCATAACTGATAACTTCTAGAAGTCACCAATATAAGACTCTAGACTGCCACTTTGGCGCAATTATGCCAACTCTCAAAAATAGGACTCTGGATCCCTCCTATCAAAATGCTCTACCAGCCTATCCAAAAACTCCTGATAAGATGTGATCCGATCATGATGGAGTGTCACCATCCCATGGTGCCACCAATCGTGAGCTACTCCCTCAAGATGTAGTGTCGCATATCTGATAGCATCTTCCTCACCCATTGGTCGCAATGTGAGAAATGTATCCAGCTTACTAACCCAGGCCTGTGCTGTCACCTTACCACTACTGTCAAACGTCGCTAGTGTGAGCTTGCTCGTAGCATGCTTCAAATCATTGTTCTGGGGTCTTGGTCTCCCATTCTGTCAACCTCGGTAATGTTCTTTCCTTTGTGTGAGGAATCGGTCAAAAGTAATCATCTCCCTGACCATAGGTGGTAATGACTCCCACTCTTCAGTCGCTGCCCTAAGCATGTCTGTAAATGCCTCCTCATGTTCCTCACCTGCTATCACCTCCTCTGCTTCCTATCTCACAAAGATAGGCCTAGTAGGCCTATTCGCTATATGAGAAATAGTCCCATGGCCTCTCTGTGATCCTGCATCACTCCTGACATCTTCACGATGTGGGGAATGTCTCCTCGGAGTACCCAATCTCGGTAGTGCTACTGCTAACTGCTATAATACTTGGTTATTCTGCCTTTGCCCTTCTCGTAGTTCTCTAAGAGTAAGTAAAACCTCTATATCATCTTGATCTCTAGGATGGTGAGGAATACGGGCCCTGCCAATATCGTCACCCATGTCTTCCGGCAGTTGTTCTAAAACTTGAGTGCCTTCAAGCAAAGCTCTACTGCGCGTGAAATACCCATGTGGTCCCAACCCTTGTGGCTACACAAGATTGTCAACCTCTCAGGATGGCAGGATTTAGCTCTGATACCACTATAATATCCCTTCGAATATCAAAACAAAAGCTCGGAATTGCTTATCTAAATTTCTGCAAAATATCTTCAATTAGATAAATAAATCATAGTATAAACTCTTATTTATTTGCTCATAAGCTTATAATAGAGATCCTCTGTCAAGTATACAAAGAATATTGAAAGTACGGCCTGAATAGCCTGAATATTCCACAAATTGGGAAAGAAATTTGATTCTGGTACGTCTCGGCCTGCTGTGTAAAAACACAGTCACCGACGTCAGTTATTCTACCGTTGTTAGTCGATCTGTAGTCGTTATCTCGCCGATGTCAGTGATATGTCGACTGATGTCGGTCTCTGTAAGTCTCTGTTTGCCGATGTCGGTGCCTAAACTTTTTGTTGATGCGTACAAATTTTCACGGATCTGTACGGAATTTGTACGGTCGCTGATATAACACAACCTGTATGCTTGATCATGATCTGTAGAATTATGGGCTAATACAAAAGATCTATATCTGGATAATTCTTGAATCAAAACCCAAAAATAATGAAATACCTGTAAACCCTTGTGATAGCTTCTGAGTGAAGTTATCTCTCAAAATTGTAAAAACCTGTGATAACTTCTGTATGAAGTTATCTCTCAATTTGGCAATAGATCGGCTGATCTTTCACAACCTCTGAATCACACACAATGAAGAGTTGATGTTCTTCAATGCAAATGGAATCCTGGAACCCTTGGCTCAGTCTTCACAGAAGAATTTCTTAACAAGAATCAATATCAAAAAATAGTCATGAATACAAACTCTCTTCCATGAGAAATTCTTATACCCTTCCAAAGGGGTGCTTGCTAAAATTAGATTCCCTTAAATTAGACTTAGGGCTTCCTTAATTTAGAACTAGGGTCTTAAAATTAGACCAATTCTTAAATTAGAATGAGGATCCTAAAATTAGACCCAATAATAAATAATTAATAATTAATTAAAATTAGACCAAATAATTAATATTTGATTAAATCAATCAAATATTAATATCTCCTTTAATTCATGTCCGAAAGAGCCCGAATGAAATCCAACCCATCTCCATCAAGACCCTCTATCCATCCCATCAACCTACGAGGGTCGCATAATAGGCTAATCATTCGCTCAGAAAGATGTCAACTAGAAGGGGACATGACAACTTCATAGGAAGGAACATGTTTCAACTTTCAATTTGTAGGAGATTGATGAGAAAGAAGAGTACAACCTTCATGAACCTATTATGGAGGTCAAGGGTAGCTCAAGAAAATTAGAAGATCAGTGAAAACATTTGTACTTAGATTTATTGAGTGAAATGGAGTAGCTTAATATTGAAAACTTACTTAAAGAGGACCATCCTCAAGATGAGAATAGAGAAAACCTTGAATGGACTACTGAAGGTCCATTTTATGTAGATGAAGAAGAGGATCAAAACTAGGTGCCTGAGGTTGGTCCACTTTAAGATGAGGTGTCAGTTGAGGAATGCCCTAATATGTTAGAGTAAGAGGAAATTAGATCAGACCTTGAACAAAGGTGATATATCAGACCTTGTATGGTCAAATAATCCCTCATTTGCAGTAGAAGAAAAAGATTAAATATTGAGTGAGGTTGATGAAGAAGACATCTCAAGTGCTTAAGTGATGTAATTTGAGAAGCATGCCAATGAAGAGCCTCAAGAGTTATGGAAATGGTTCAATACCATAACTAAATATTTTGAAGAGGCTAAGAAACATGTCCTTCCTCCAAAACATTATGAGCATGATGATCTAAGCATGATTAGTCATAAATTGCATAAGGAAAAGGGGAAAGGATATGGTCTTTTTAAACCATTAAGTGAACCAAGTACAATTGCTCCTAAGAGCCTAAATGAAGTCTTCATGCAAGGATTTCTCAAGGGTGATGAGAAACATCAAGGAAATTTTTAATATAGTCCAACATGAACTAATATTGGAAAATTTGGACCAATATGTCTAAATTAGAGACATGTTTGTTCCATTTCATCCATTGGAGAGCACATCAAAAGGATTTGCCATCAAGCTACTTTGTTCACCAATTCTGGTACCTCCAAAGCAAGGTATTTTTCATCTTGGTTTGTTACAAGTGAATGATACTCAAAGTTTTTTATTTGACCTAGGAGGGAGGTGCTTATATATTGTTGTATAATATTTTATATATTAGAGTAGATTTCATGGTCTTCTCTAAGTTCCTTTATGCACATTTTTTTAGTAAGTTAGATGTTATTTTTCTTTCCTCAAAGTACTTGCATTCACTTGCCTTTGTTTATTTTGTTCTTGTTGCCCTTATTGCTTAAAGAGGAGTTATCTAGAGGTTGGCAGCTAGTTTTATCTTTAGATCAATATATTGAACCAGAGAGGTGACTTCAAGCCTAATGGATCAGATAAGGCAACTAGTTTGGGTTCTTGAGCATAGTAAGCATGCTTCCCTGTGAGTCACCAAAGATGTTAGATAAATTTGGCCCACATATGAATATTTTTCCTATAAATGGTTTGGATAGATGAGAAGATTTCTAGATGTAATGAGTGGTCCAAAGATCACATATTACTTACAAAGCTTTTGAAACACTTTAAGAAAGATTAAAGTGCATTTTGTTGATCTTTAAGAACTAAGTCTTAAAATAGGTCTAGAGTTGCAAAAGAAGAAGATCCAATAGATTCTCATGGTGATCATGACCTTTATGGACATAAAGCTAGTTTTATAGGTCTCATAAACTCATTTTAATCCTTGAAATTTATTTTACAATCCTAGAAGAGCTCAATCATCGTCAACACATCATGCAAAAATAGATAGGTTAGTCTAGTTGCATGTTTAATAAATTCATTTAGGAGGCCTCATAGGCCAAAATATTACATAGACATGAATTTATCCATGCCTAAATCATGCTCTAAAAATTTCATGTCTTGATGAGTATGCTATGTCAAGATATAAGTCTTTAAAGTTAAACTTGCAAAGTAAGATGTGCATGAGAACATCAATTTAAATCTATGGAAAAATGCCATTTGAATTTAAATGTCTCCAAATTGAATATGCAAGTGATAAATGACATAATAAAAATAGCTAAATGAAGATCTAATAGTGATTAGGTATCCTAATAATGTCAATGGGCCCAAATAGATCTACTATGTGCATTTGATCATGCATCAAAAATAAATAGTGAGCATCAAGTCAAAAGGTTAGCCTTAAATGCATTGATGACAAGTGTCAAGATCATCAGAGCTCAAGTGAAGATCTAACAATACATGATAACTAATAGAGATAGTGGGCCCAAGCAAATTGATGGTACATGATCCATCATATAAAGTAGCTCTAACGACGAGTGATAGGTCAAAAGGTTAGTGAATCCCAAGAGTAAATGTGTAGGTGATAAGTGTCACAAACATGTTAAATCAGTAGAATATCTATGGCTCACATTCATTCATATAGAATAAAATCAATAGAGAGTGAGAGTTCAAAGAATTAGTAGGATATTATGTAATAAATGGGGAGTTGACACTTGGCATAATTTGAGAAGTCCCAGATCAAGATTGATGGTCATTGTTAAAATTTTAAAATATGAGACTTCGAGTAGAGGTCAAACATGTGACCATAGGTCAAACTAGAGAAATGATTCAAAGGGCATATGTCACCATGAGATCTTAGTCAATCATCCATCAAATAGATATAGTCATAGTTAGGATGTTTATGATGAAGTCCCATCACCATTAAATCATAGTATTAACCTCTAGTTTGAAGATATAGAACTTATAGAGCCCAGCTTTTAGGGTTAAAAAATTGTTTCATGACTATGATCATTACTCTTTAAAGAATATCTATGTATATAGTTACTTCTTAATTACTTAAGGTTTCAAAAGAATAATATGTCTATTTAGACCTAATAGAGATAAATAACAAAGCTACATGCCCTGTAGGTTTTTTGTTGGCATAATAGCTATATGAAAATCAATAAATTAGATTGGATTTCAATCTATAGTAAGGACCTAGGTTTGGGTTGGAGCATATGAAGATATAAACAAGATATGAAAGATTGTCTTATCTTCCAAAATAGTCATATATCTGACAAATATATGATCAAATTAGATATGGTGATGCCTTTGTTAGTATTATATATTTGAGGATTCTCTCTCATGAATAGTGAAAACAAGTGGAAAGTGGCATGGAAGATCAAATCAAAAGGACTTGGTGGTTAGAGAAGTATTTAGAGAATTCAATGTTATTCATATATTAAGGATATTTCTTTCTCGAAAGGATCATGACCCATCAGCTTCAAAATAGACTCTTGTTTTCTAGTGGATATATCATCAATGAAAAAAAACTTGAAGATTAATTAGAGAAAATTTAGGCTAATTTTTTGATGAAGGATTAGTACTAATTGGATTAAAAGATGATGGAACATTCATAAAATGTGGTATCTCAATTAATGATCTTGGATGGTGTGTTTCACCTCTCTTCTCCCTTTATCTATATCACCCATTCTTTCCTATTTATGTAAGGATGCTCATTTTTTGGGAGTATCAGGGGACTCTCTAAGATATTGCAAAATATGCTCATCTTGATTAGGTTAAACCTTGTCAAGCATTTGTAAGAACTACCTCTTAATGCAATAGAAGACTTTATTTACCTATCTCTTGCCTTGGATCTATGTTGAGTGAGTTGTGTATGATGGAATAGTTAAGAAGAATCTTCCTCATCCATTATCCTCCTTTCTGACCTCCTTTAGGGTGTTTTCAAGCTATTGTAGGTCTAGATTACTGTTCTTCCTAAACATAGCCATGAGAAACTTATGCAATCAACTGGATTGTGAGGTTGTGTGAGATAGAATTATCTTATGTAGATCTAGTGTGGGTTCAGGCTAATGGGAGTTTCCCATTTTTATTTGGTGCATCACCTTTTATCCTTCTTACCCTTTCCCCCTTTCTAACTATTTTATCTATGATAACATTAGTATAGGTGATCCATCAAGAAGAATCTTGAATTTTTTGGAGGTTCAACCCCATCATAGGTTACCCACAGCTTGAGGTTATCCTAATATTATGGATTAGTTAGAGGGATCCTAAAGAGCTCTCTCCAAGTATATAGATTAATGCCATAAAAATAGCTAAAGACATTATTTGGAGACCCTATAAGGGTTTTTAAGGGTGGATCAAGGATGTTGTTTAGTTGAAATAAGTTTAAGTGAGCTATTGGCTACATGACTACTGAGTCAATGTGTTTGAGATATTTTAATATGAGTAGGTAACCTAATAGTTTGGCATTATCTATGATGTGACACTTACACAACATGTATGGTCAAGTAGTTACTGGGTTATGGTGAGGTCAAGTAGCAAGTTGAGACCATCAAAAACTAAGATAGATTTTATTCCATTTATAGAGCTATTTAGTATTGTCATTGATGTCACTGATACATCTAGCATGAGGTTGATGTCATTAAGAGAGTGTGCCTCGTTGGTAATGTGTTGATGTCATAAAATTCATTGATGGAGTGTTTTCACTAAAGGATGTTGTCATGAAACATAATTTTATGTCAAAAGAGATAACTTTAAGGCAACTAATGCCTTATGATTGCATGAAGGAACAAGTCTTTGAGTAGCCTAAGCCTAGTCATGGCATGAAAAGACCTTGTAAGAAGGTATGAGTATGGTGGCTTGGTGAGATGAGTGAACACAAGCATGAGTGGTTATATGAGGTTGATTAAGCATGTATGAGATGCATTGGGTCACTCATGAGAGTCTCAAGGTGAGCCTACAGGGGTAAGACCTTCATACCAAGTCTAACCTAAACCACTTCTAGACCCTACTTGGCCTACTGAGGTGTCATGGTCTATTGTCAAGGCATGTGAAGAATGTATGCCAGTGCTTAAGCATGAGATTTGTTTCTTTAGTATGTGATTTATGTGGAGAGTTCATGGAAAGAGGTATGAAGGTTATTTTTAAGGACTAATGTGGTTTACAGGTCAAGGTATAAAAGAGCAAAGAGACAAAGTGTGGCCTAATGAGGGGTCATGATAATATTTCAAGGTGTTTTATCCCATGTAATAATTTATATAGGTGATTAATGTTTTTTAAAAAAAATTCATGCAATTTGAGTTTAAGGTTTGCGAGAAAATGCATAAAAAGTGGTTTTTAGGTCTCTCGAGTGCATAAAATGAAGGGTTCTCAACTTGAGAAGGATTCTCTTATGTTTTTTAGATCATAAAAGCTCCATATGTGAACATAATATATTCATGGTATATGGGGAAGGGTCTTATCTCAAAATTCCATGCATTATTTTTTGGATTGAGGGGCTATGCTTATGAATGATTGTTAAGAATGAAAACAGGTTTAAACCCTCTTAGAAACCTAATAAGGACCCAATGTTAAAGATGTTGATCAAAAGTTATTAAAATGGATTGGTATGTTTAGGTAAGATATTATATGTGATATTAAACTCTCTTAGGCACCCCCAAGTGTAATTGAGTTGTCATGTGTGTGAGTAGACCCTACAAGAAAATTCTAATTTCTTACAGATTTATTGTAGTAACTAGAGTTGACCAAGTTAAAGTATTTAAATAAATTTAATATGAATCTTGAGACTCATGTTTCATTTATATGAAGGTTTATGGATATTTTTTATCCCTTAATTTTTCTAAACTAGTCATCCAAGTTAGCCAGTTGCTAATAGGCCAAATGATGCAAATAATGAATAACCCAAGCAACAGTGAGAAGATGATTAAAAATATATTATCATGATAGAATGGTGAAAAAAAGTTAATAGAGATGTTTTTTATGACTTTTAATATAATTTAATTTTTGGTATAAATTTTGGAAGTCAGTGAATATAGTGAAAATTTTGCTCACAAGTTGACATATCTAGTTAAGATGAGACAATGAGATATAAGGTCATAAAATTGGTCTGCAAAACCAATATTTTCCATTTGAAAATATTTAATTTATTTATGATAATTGTATAATGATATAATATATTAATATACATGCATAAAAATTCATTAAATATATTTATACATGTGTTGGGAGTTTGAACCACCATGACTAGTCTTTGAGGAAAACTGGTAGTTCTAAGTGAGTGAGTTACGGAGGTGTTTTTGAGGACATTTTCCCTATGTGATGAAGTATAATAACTTGGTGAATTTTTTAAGGTCTTTTATTTTTTTTATTTTTTATTTATTTTCATGTTTTTTTGTCTAAATAATGTGTTATCTTTAGTTGTTCAAGACAAATCTTTCTCTGTGTGTAAACACCTAATGTAACCAAGTTAGTGTGCATCAAGTGGTGGTCAGAGCTAAAAAGTGTCATGGAACTAATATGAGATTAATATGGTTATATTTTAGTTTCATATGAAATTTTACTACCATGTGTGAAGTTTTAAATTATTTCAAGGAGATCAAAGGGTAGTGTCTACTAATGAAAGCCTAATTGAATTAGGTCTCCTTAAAGGCCTAAAAGGAGTTTTGGTCTTTTAATTTATGGAATACCTATTTTAATGATTGATTCATGTATGAAATCTTTTATAAGACATATTTAAAGTTTAATCCATTTTTTCAAGTGTTTATGGCTAACCAAGAGGTGTGTGATCTAGAGGGTTGTATAAGAATAAGGCCTAATAAGCCCAATTGATCAGTAAGAGTAAGTGTGAATTCAAGAAAATAATATAGCATATTGAAGAGTAGAAGGATGTATTTTATACCATTATATTAATGTATAGAAACTATAATGGATATATAACATGGGTATTGATTATGAATATCAGGGTTATATGACCTAATCAGTCTTGAAGAGACCTAGTTGGGTGAAGAGGCCTAGAAGGTAGTTTGAGAGGGATAAGAGTGTGAAGAGATGAAGATATGGTCATCATATATTGGTTAAGAAAAATATTCTCATGAAGGTGATAAAAATAATCATGTGGCTTATTTGGTGCTAATTTATCTAAGGGATTGGTACCTCCTTATAAGTGGGTGCTTAATAAATCCTAGTCAAGTGGGTGCTTGGGTAGTTGGGGTTGGTGCTCCATGTATTGTTGGTTCTTAAATAAAATTGGTTTTTGTATTATAGGAATATATTAAATTCATATATATTTGTGGTTTTTATTTCCCTTGAGGGTTTCCCACATATATGATGTGTTCTTATGTTTCATCCTTATATGGATAGTTGTTTTTTCTTGGTAGATATATATGTTTTTTTTGAATGATTTATGATATTTAAGTGTAATTGAAAGAAAGGTTTTTTGAATATTTATTCACCCCCATAGTAATTATGCTTCCAATAATCGATATCAAATCATAGTCCTTTGAAGTAATTTAATATCTTCAAGGTGATCCTCAGAAGCACAAGATGTCTAGTGATAAAAAAGATAAGACAACTTGTATGATGAAGAAGTCTAATATGACATTGAAGGAGAATATAAATTAGACCATGAAGCTAAGATCATAAGTTCCCTTGATGATTTTAATCGTCAAAATAAGACTATGAAAGGAAGCTAGCATATAAGACTATTAAGGATCTTAGGAATTATTTATAAAATGTCAATGCCAAGTTTAGATCAAGGAAGTTGAATATGACCAATTGAAGACAAATTTGGATTACTTTAAGGATGAGCATGAGTATCTCAAAAAAAATGATTAAGTTTGATAAATAGCATGAGAAGTTAGAACAAATCAAGCATACCAACATGAAAATACCAATCAAGTATCCCAATGCAGAAAGGGATAAGTTATCATGGGACCATGATAAATACAGTGACCAATCAAGAGGTAAGTATAGAAATGTTGTTTGCTATAGTTGTCATGATATGGGACACATTGTAATATTGTATTCTAATAGATTTTGAAGGCCCTCAATATTTAAAAAGATATATTAAGCTCCTAGAGTGAATGAGAAGGGTCAAACATTGGTATGAAAGTTGAACCAAGTTAGGACTAATCATATTGAGACCAAGGGTCAAGATGAACTATTTGCTAAAGAGGAATAGAAGATTAAAGTGGACTATATGCTAGCTCAGACTAACTTTCATATCCAAGATGAAGGCATGAAATGGTATATAGATAGCAGTTTCTCAAGCCACATGACAATAGATAAAAATAATTTCATCTCATTGAATAAGAATGCTTCAGGAATAATGAGGTTTGGAGAAAACACAACTACCAATATAGTTGGTAAGGGTATCTTGAGTTTGGATAATGGGAAGGCTAAGACATAAAATGTGTTTTATGTGGAAGGTTTGAAACATAACCTATTTAGTATAATTCAAATGTGCAATCAAGGACACACATTGAAATTTCATGATAGAGGGTTTGAGATAAGGAGAGCCAAATTAGGAAGGCTAATTGCCAATGCTAGCAGATCTGAGAACAATCTATGTCTTTAATGAGATCAAGAAGGAGAGATAATTTATTATCAAGATGGATGAAATTTGGACAAAATTTTAGGTCACCTAAACTTTGACAATCTGGTCAATATAAGCATAAATAAGTCTATGAAGAACATGCTTAAGATCACCAAACCTACAAACATACTTTATAAGGCATGCCAACATGGTAAAAAATAGAAGAAGGTTAAAATATAATGAGTACACTACTACAATACCCTTGGAGTTAATACACATTGATATTTTTGGGCCTACAAGAATTCAAATCATTCATGGAGATAGTTACTTCATGTTACTCATAGATGACTACATAAGAATGGCATGGGTAGCATTCTTGAAAGAAAAGTCAGAATATATTTAAAAGTTCAAGAATTCAATACTCTTATTTATAATGAGAAGAATAATAATATCAAGTATATAAGATCTGATAGAGGAGGAGAGTTTTGGTCCAATGATTTTGATGACTTCTGTGAGTTTCATGGAATAAGGAGATAGTTCTTAGTAACTAGAATACCTTAGTAGAATGGGGTAGCGGAAAGAAAGAATAAGACATATCAAGAAATGTCTAGAACTATGTTAAATGAGTCTATATTATCTGATGGATATTGGATAGTGGTAGTAATCATTGTAGGCTACATTTTGAATAAGAGATAGATAAAGACTAATGGCAACAAGACTCTTTATTAACCATGGAAAGACATACCTTATAATGTGGAACACTTTAGAGTGTTTGGGAGCAAATGTTTCATCAAAAGAGATGATAAATAATTAGGAAAGTTTGATTCCATATCTAATGAAGGTATATTATTAAGATACTCATTAATGATCTCAGCTTATAGATGTTATTGTAGACACCTAAAACTAGCCACTGATAACCTCCAACTAGGCTTTTGACCAATTTCTACCAAAGTGCACAATTTATCATAAAACATTAAAACACATTAAAATATTTTAAATTGATATATTCAATTACTGATTTTGGCCAAGTATCATTAAATGGGGCAATACAATTTATGAAACAGCTAACTTTGATCATATCATTTTGAGTCAAAATGTTAATTTTGTTCTTGGGTGTCTTGGATTGCTTTTTTCTATTAAATATCTTACACGAGACATGTGCCTTTATTATTTTGTGTTGAAAAAATAATAAATGGGATAACGGATCCAATACATCTAACATCAACTTCCAATTCCAATCCAGTCAAATTTTAGGCCAATAATAAGATATTCTGACCAATTTGATTAATTTATGCACCAAAGAGCGAAGGTTTGCATCAAAGTACCTAATCATGATTAAATCTAATTAATTAAATTCATGAGGATATTTAAGAATTACATGGAACTTGTTTAATAAATCTTTATTGGAAATTTATTTCCATTAACTGCATCATTAGGTGACATCATTTCCTAGGAAGACATCCCTAGGCTATAAATGTATAAAATATCAAGGTTAACCCCTCCCATGCCTCATTAAGACCCTCCATGACTATTTATTTCCCCTCAATCCCAAATATTGATGAGCCTATTTATGAATTTTAATTACATAATTTAATTAATCTTTAGCCACACATCTCCATCTTGAGATGGATGGTTCAGTTTGATTCTAACCATTTGTGAAAATCTATAAATAGGAGGCCTTGCCTATTGAATTTAAAGCTCTTTAAATCCAAATTTATCATGCCCAAATGACCTAAAGAATATCTAATATAACAAATTTATAATGTTGAATTGATTCCAAAGCTTCATGTTAATTAGTGTTATAATGCCCAAATGTTGAGCCAAGCCAAGCCAAAGCCAAACATGGTGCCAAGGAGAGATGGAGGTAGCCACACTTCATTGATGAAAAATTCATGAGAAAAAAAGGACAAGTAAGCCACTTTAACAAGCTTTTTGTATAATCCAAGGAGGTGAAATAATTTCTCTTTTCCATTATAGTTATGTTTTCCATTATAGTCTTGTTAACTAAGCTCCCCCTAGTAACTAAACCTAGAGATGTTATGCTAGTGTGTTTATTTCATTTTGATTTCATTTTGGGACTAGCATGATACTAACCATCCTCTCTTGAGTCAAAGTCCTAGTTTAGATAATGGCACACCTGGTGGGACCCTAGACCCATAAATTTTCTCATAAAGGCTCTTTCAAGCAACCCACTAATCTTTTCCTATAGGATCTTGGAGTTGAAGGCCAAAAAGAGTGAAAATTTAAGTTAAAATTCCATTTTTTTATAATTGCATTTGTGTTCCTAGTAATGTTAGTTTTGCTCTCTATTACAATATCATTGATATCATAGTAGTGATTTTATTAACAAAATTATTGTTTGCTAAAATATGATTTTGTTTGCCTGAGCAACGATTTTGCCAAAAATAGCAATTTTTTCTAAAAAGTGATATCATTTACCTTGTGTAGTGATTTCACATTCAACAACAATGATTTTGTCAATAGAATAGCAATTTTGTGTTTTCTATGTTTTCTATCCGGTAATAGCAATTTTGTATGAACAATGATATTATCGACCAGAACAGTGATAGTGTTTCTTGGACAACGATATCATTGATTTCACCAATGGTTTTGTTTAAAATAGAAATTTTGTTTTATAAAAGTGATATTGTTAAAATTGGTAGTGATTTCATAGGTAAATAGTGATATTGTGTTTGCTATCTGATCTAATCCATAACAATGATATTGTGTTCTAAAATTGTGATTTTGTAGGGAAAAAATGATATTGACTGTGTAACAGCAAGATTGAAACAAAGAGTTGATTTTTTAATGTTTTTTTCTCAAACTCTTTAGTGCTTCAAATCAAGCCCTTCTAATTTTGTTTTTGTAAGTTGAGGGAGTAGATTCTAAGTTGTTTTGATTTCATTTAACCAAACACACTTTCAAAGTTGGTGCTTAATGGAAAATTTAGATGCTTAAGTAAATGTTTTGAAAATTTATGCTTTCAAAGTCACAACTTAAGACCAAGGGGTCAAAATAACACCACCTAATCTTTCATTTGGTGCTTAAAATTGAACTCACTTGTCAAATTTTGTCTTCAATAATTGTTTAAACTTATAATTTGATTGTCAAAAAGAGGGACATTATGTGTATGTTATTTCATTTGTCCCCTTTAGGGAACTTTTGGAATCAAAAGCACCATCCTTATTACAAACATGCCTAGTCCAAGACATAGAAATAATATCATCTAAAGCACTCCCCAAAAACTCATAATAGTTTGGGTGATCTTGAAATGACCCTAATTCTTTCTATTATGTCTTTTATTTCATGTAAAATTGGCTTGTGAGGGGGATTTCATCACCTCCCACAAGTTCTATAGGGAAGATTCAAGTTGGGGTCTCATCTCCCAGCACTGACTTCAACCTCTGCCACTAATATCAGAGGTTTAAGTGGTTAAAACACCTTCTAGTGTTGGAGTTGCATATAGGATATATCTACACTTTGGACATCACACTACACTAGGCAAGTGATATATGTAGTGGTTAAAAAAACATAATATATTTTCGTAACAAGCCAAGTGTTGCAGACACCCAATTACATGTGTTTCATTTTCATCATGATGTAAAAGGCATTATGTAATTGATCCCTTTAGAATGATCAAAAACCAATTAGTTTTATTCAACCCCACATTACCATACCCTTGCTAGGATTTAGATGATTATACTTAGTGTATTTGGTCATTTTTACTTGGTATGTTTTGAGACTAAAACTTGATTGTTTATTTATAACCATGTCAAAAACAATTTGTTTATATATCACTCTTATTTAAAGAGGCATTATACTAGCCATTTTACACCACACTTGTGCCTTAAATTTTTTTCTAAACTTGTTTGAGTGTGTGTCATTTGAGTTGAGGATGGTAGCGTTATGCTGCCCAAAATATGCCAACCCATTTTGCCCTTGAGTCTTTAAAACATAACATTGATCACATCATTCGAGCATGCTTATACTATTAGGATGATCAATTTATTTCATGACTTTTTTACCATTTTATCAAAAAACCATTTGTTTCAAACCATGTCACATCAGCTATTTGGACCTTGTTTATGCACCATCATGATGTCCAATCTTATCTAGCTTGTTTGATCAAAACCTAGTTTTTAACATTGAGTTTTCAATTAACCTTATCAAAGTTTGGATTCAAACATTGATTGATTTCTATTTAGGCCTTAATTAATAAGGATAATACACAGATCCTTCTCTTTTGGGTCACATAAATTCAGTTAATTGATTACCCAAAATTGAAAACTATTAATGGTTTATTTGTTCAAATGCCTATCCTCATCATTATTTGTGCTTTTGTTTGGGAGAACATAACCTTTTTTCAAGAGCCTTTTTCCTTATGGAATATGCTAACTGATCATGTTTATGTTTGATTCCATGTGTTGGGTCTATGTCAATGTTGTTTCCAAACTTTTTAGATTAAATCAAATCACATCATCCTTTGTTTCAAGCCTAAATTTTGATGTCATTTGGCCAAAAGTCCTAGTATAGCATTTTGGAGCCTAGATTTTGACTCAATGTTTGGACAAAACACCTATTGACTCTTTTCCCTTTCCTAGTTTAAACCTTATTTGGAACACTTTGACCTAGACCTGTGCCAAGATGGTTTTTATTTAGATGCTTGACATTTTATGCATACAACATTTGACATTAGACATTTGATGTTAGACTATTTTATGCCAAATCTTAGCACAAACCATTTTAGATATACAACTCTATGATCAAATCTTTTTTTGGAGATACAACTCCTCCTTTGACCAAGTTAGACCAAGTTTGAACCATTTGTCCTCTAGACATAGTTTTTTAGAGTTTATAGAACTTTAAGCCTTTTGTTTGAAATATTTCATCATTTATGCAAATATGTCTAGCTACACTTATGGTGCAGTCATGTATAATTCAAATTATGATAAAATGGTCACACAAATTGGCTATAACCAAATTCCTACTTAGGACTCAATTCAAGACCTTGATTGGTATGAAAAAGATTGTGAGGAAGAATTTGTTGAAGACCTAACTACAGATAATGTTTTTTTGGATATGGATCCATACCCTATTTAAAATAATCATTACATAGAACATAATCAAGAACCAACTTATGATCCAACTTGAGATTGGGATGATATGGTTTATAAAAAGACTTAGATTATTTGGCTTGTATGAGCTACCAAGATCCATAATACTCCTTCCAAGACCTTGTCCTTTAGATTGTATGAGCAATCAGTCTCCAAAATGCCATATCATTACCATTATAAGACCTCATCCTTTGGCTTGTGCAAGTAACTAAGCTCCACGCTACCCTATCATTACCATTTTGGGACTTCATCCTTTGGATCATCTGAGCAATCATGCTTCCTAATGCCCTACCATTATCCAAGCCTTGATCATTCTTCATCCATTGCCAATAGTTCCCCACATTAGAAAACTATAGGCCATTCCTCATCCAGTACCAATTCCATCAAAACCTCAACCAATCTAATCATTTGAAGACAAATCTATGTTCAAAAATGATATTTTGAAACTCATTGGAAACCAAGGCCAAAATAACCAACTAATCCAAGATGTTTTTATTAAACCAACCACTTGTGATAAGTTAACCTATGATGAATCACTCATTGATCCTATACCTATTGTTAAGAAGTCTCACTCTGATGAGTCAGTCTTTGTTGAGTCACTTATTAATAATTATAACCACATTTGGTCAAATAATTACCTTGATCATATGCCTATTTTTCAAGATCCTCTTATTGACAAGCCAATTTTTGAGGAGTTGTCTCTTGACATTTTTCCCATCTTAGAGGGGTCCCACTTTGAAAAAATAATTTTTGTGGAGCCCACCATGCCATCACAAGTTGTTACTTGTCCAATACCAAACATTCAACAAGAAATAATTGTAACAAAGCACCCATTAGATGAAGAATCATAGTTAGAGTCAAGTTATATTATTAAACCAACATTAGATTTAGTATTAGAATCAAAATCAACATTAGTTTCAACATCAAATTTAGAGTCCATTTTGAGTTGGAATCAGATTCAGATACAAAATATGTTTATGACTATTACAACATTGGTTATGCATGCCTTGAAGATCAATTTTAATACATTTGTGATCCTTATATGTTTTTTGAATATGATTACTTTAGCATCACCACAATTTCTCCTAGTATCTTTTAAGAGGATTGTGCATCCATTCCATAGGCCATTACCACCAACCAATCTAGCCATTTTATTAGCATTCTACCTCCCATAAATGTCAATTAGGATCAATAAAATCACACTTTATTAAACTAAATCCATGGTGACATAGTGGTTGAATAAGAGTAAGGAGGCCAAGACCACATTAATGTATCAAAAGAATACTCTCCTAGTGAAACATTTTCAGAGGTACTAGGAGACAAGCAAAGTTCAAACTCAACATCTTCTAGTGAAACTTTATTAGAAGTGTTAGAAGAAAATAAAAGTCAAAATTAAATTTTCCTTACTTAAACCTTCTCAAAGTCATTATGAAACAATCAAGACAACTTTATTTGTGAAAACCTCATCGAGGCACTGATAGTTGAGCACAAAAGTTCTTCACTGCTTGATGAAGACAATATCAAAGATCAAATTAAAATAGCTTCCAATATATAATATAATTATATGGTAGCTACTCTCAAGATCAAACAATAGATTAATATGGTGGTCTTATTAAGAGAACAAATATTTGACCCCACCATAACTAAAATTATGTCAAATCTAGTATCAAAAACATTACGTGTGACTGTAAGTCCCAATCTTCATTTGTTTCCCCTCTATCATTCATTCCCTCATCATCCACCATTATATTTCACAAACAAATCTATCAACCATTATTTATCCCTATTCACCATCCATGGTCACACTTTCCTTTTTAAAGTCTACAAAAATACCTTATCTTCACACTTGAAGGAATCAGAATCAATGACCAATGAAGATCAGAAAAGCATTTTTGACAACCAAGTTTATAGGAAATTCTTGATAGAATAGTTATTAAGATGAGGTGTGGGATAATAATTAACATGATCATATATTCTATTTGTATCATTTGTTTATTAGGACATGCATCTCCACTTTGGTAAGAACAATAGAATCATATGCCATTTATCATACCCAGACTAGAACCAAACATGTACCATACCATTTCATTTCCATGTCATTGTTGTTGTTACATATCCTTTTTCCATTTGTCACATATCCTAACCAATCACCTTACCACTTGCGGGAAAACCTCCTACCATTGTATCCAATCTATCAAGAACCATCATTATCCTAAAGCCAAACCATTCCATTCTTATCTAGACCAATGCTTGTTTTTGGCCATCTTATCCAATCTTGTTTTGATCTTGGTTACTATGGTTCTTCCCATACCTTTTGTGAGAGGATTTTGATCAAGTTTAAATAATCAATCAAATACCTATTTACAATGATAGTCTATGACCATAGTGTGATATTTGATCAAGCAACATATCTTTCATCTTCTATCTTATATCAATTTTTTTTATGTGTACCTAATTATAACTACCTATGGGTAAATTAGTGTTCACCAATCTTGCTACTAATTATAACTACCTATGGGAAAATTAGTATCATTGATTTGATCTATTGTATCCTTGTTATAAATACATATGGTAAAACTAGGGGCAAAATTTATTTATCATGCATTACCACATCACCTTACCATTATTGTTTTCATTTGAATAGCCATTTGCTATATTTTAGAACTTGTTGGGACCTAGTTGGTTTTTTCTCACCTTTTGTGTGGAAGGAATTACTATGACTTGAAGATCATTTCAGGACTATCTAGGTCATGCTCAATTCACGTTGAGGTCACCTCAGCCCCCCTAAGCCATGCCGTCACCATTTTGTGAGCAACCTAAGCCAAGCACCCTCGCTATTTTATGAGTAGGTATCTTGTCATTCTCTAATGATTTGACATACCTCAAAATGCCAAAAACATTTGTCCTGTCTAAGCTTAGTTAATTATCCTTGATCCGCCCTACTAGGGTAAAGTCATTGTTAGGATGCTTTCTTTTTATTCTATTTTTAATATTTTTGTTTGCTTATTTATTTCAAGTTATTTATCTATTTATACACTTTCTATTTTTTTGTTTATTTGTTCACTTGCTTGTCTATTTACTTTCAACACTATTTCCTTGAATCAATCTATATGTGTTCATTGGGTGATTCCTCAAGCAAATTATTCTTGAGTTCATCCATATTCATATGTTAACATTATCATCATGGTTTTTATGATTGGTACATTATTTTTGAGTGTTTATTAGATTAGGAGTCAGTCCTTATGTATATTTTAGACAAGTATTCATGGTGTTATATCATAATTCCTACCATCACAAGCTACAATAAAAATTAGCTTCAAGAAGGTCTACAATCAATAGAGCCACATAATTTTCTCCTTGGGACCTTGGAAAATCCTTCCATCCCACCCATGATCAAATAAACCCATTAAGCATTCTGGTTGTATCATTGCTAATAAGGACAAGCATGTCCTCTCTAGTAGGTACAATTAAATATTTTCTATTGATCAAAACTTATTCTTATATCCATCCCTTTCATCATCTTGTGCATCCTTGTATGCCTGGTTATTTGTGGCTTCTTTAGTCATTATACCATCGTATCTACATTTGCACCCACTCATATTTAATCTATATTATAGGGTATATCCTCGAGTTATGCTTGTTAATCATCCTTAATTGGGGAAAAATCATCTTTCACCAATCTAGGTCCTCTTAATGATTATAACTACCTATGGGAAATCATTATTTTGACTTTTATTCCTGATTATAACCACCTTTGAAAAAATTAGTAATCTTTAAAAATTATTTCATGTAAGCATTTTCTCATTTGGATTAATCTCAACCATGGGTTAATTCCACCTTTCTTCTTTATTCTTTTTGAGGGACCATCCATCAACACATGTGATGGCCACTCCCTCAAGGGGAATCATCATAGGCTTCCCAAACACCATTTGGAGATTTGTTCATCAATCAATCATCTTCCTTTTGGAATATAATCCATTTGTCATTATTTGAGAATAAATTTATTTACTTATGGTTTACAACATCTTCCCAAATATGGGAAACTGTAGATACCTAAAATTGGCCACCGATAACCTCTAACCAAGTTTTGACCAATTTCTACCAAAGTGCACAATTTGGCCTAAAACACTAAAACACATTAAAATATTTTAAATTTATATATTAAAGTTCTAATTTTGGCTATGGTACCATTAAATGGGGAAATGACATTTATGAAGTAGCTAACTTTGATCATATCATTTCGAGTCAAAATGCTAATTTTGCACTTGGGTGCCCTAGATTAATTTTTTTTATGTTAAATATCTTACATGAGACATTTGCCTTTATTATTTTGTTTTTATAACATCATAAATGGGATAATAGATCCAATACATCTAACATCAACTTCCAATTCCGCAATCAAATTTTGAGCTAATAATAGGACATTCTGACCAATTTGATTAATTTGTGCACCAAAGAGCCAAGGTTTACATCAAAGTACCTAATCATGATTAAAGTTAATTAATTAAAATCATGAGGCTAATTAATAATTCCATGAAACTTTTTGAATAAATATTTATTGGAAATCGATTATCATTAACTGCATCATCAAGTGACATCATTTATTGGGAAGACATCCTTAGGCCATAAATGCATAAAATATCACGGTTAACCCCTCCCATGCCTCATTAAGACCATCCATGCCTATTAATTTCCCCTCTATCCAAAATATTTATGAGATTATTTATGAATTTTAATTACATAATTGAATTAATCTTTAGCCACACATCTCCATCTTGAGATGGATGGTTCAGGTTAATTCTAACCATTTTTAAAAATATATAAATAGGAGGCCTTGCCTATTGAATTTAAAGATATTTCAAGCCAAATATATCATGCCCAAATGACCTCAAGAATATCTCATATGAAAAATTTATAATTTTTAATTGATTTTAAATATTCATGTAAATTAGTGTTATAATAACCAAATGTTGAGCCAAGCCAAGCCAAGCCAAAGCCAAACATGGTGCCAAAGAGAGGTGGAGGTAGCCACACTTCATTGATGCAAACTTCATCAGCATAAATCTAAGAAAACCACTTTAACAAGATTTTTGGATCATCTAAGGAAGGTGAAATAATGTTTATTTTTCATTTTATTTGTGTTTTCCATTCTAGTCTTGTTAACTAAGTTCCCTCTAGTAAGTAGGCCTAGAGATGTTATGCTAGTGTGTTTATTTCATTTTGATTTAATTTTGAGACTAAAATGATACTAACCATCCTCTCTTGAGTCAAATTTCTAGTTCATAGTTATAACAAGAGATTATAAAATATATTGGAAAGCACCTATGTGAATATTAATGAGATAAGGAAATCACACTCATAGTCAAAGGATACTTTAGAGAATATAGACTTTAAGAATGAAGAAGAGACTATAGAGGTTGATGAGGAAGAAGAATAAGTTGAGGAGATATAGGACTCAAAAGGCCCCTTAGGGAAGATTCAACGAGATCATCCTAAATCTCAAATCATTGGCAATAAGAATGTAGGTATGCAAATAAGGAGAAGATTGGTAAGTAATATAAATAAAGAGAATATTTCTCTATTATCCAATAATGAACCTAAGATTTTTATATAAGCAAGCAAAGACAAATTTTAGATAGGTTATATGAATGAGGAATTAGACCAAATAAATAAGAATGAGACTTGGAAACTAGTCATAAACCTAAAGACAAGAATGTCATTGGCAAAAAATGGGTGTTTAGAAACAAATTAAATGAAGATGGAAAAGTCACTAGGAACAAGGCTAGGTTGGTATTCAAGGGATATGCATAAGTTGAATGGGTAGACTTTGAGGAGACATTTGCACCAGTAGAAATATTAGAGGCCATTGAGTTATTTCTATCATATATAGGATTAAAAGGGTTCAAGGTATACCATATGGATATCAAATCTACCTTTTTGAATGGAAATTTGGAAGAGAAGGTGTACATAGAGCAACCTAAGGGGTTCTCTCTATCAGGTGATAAGGACTATGTTTTTATATTAAGAAAGGATATTTATGGTCTAAATAAATATCCTAGAGCTTGGTATGCTAGGTTGGACATGTATCTCTTGGATCATAGATTTAAAAGATCAGGTATAGATAGTAATCTATACATAAAGTCAGAAGATGACCATTAGTTGATAGTAGTTGTCTAAGTGGATGACATCATATTTGGTGGAAATAATGTGAACATGACCAAAGGATTTATAGAGTTAATGAAGAAAGAGTTTGAGATTTTTATGTTGGGTTAACTATCATTATTTATTGGGCTAAAAATCACTCAATCTAAAAAAAGTATATTCACTTCACAAGATAAGTACATAAGAGAGATGTTGAAGAAGTTTGAAATGGAAGACTACAAAGCAAAAATTACACCTATGATCATACGGTGGAAGTTGAGAATGGAAGATGAGTCTCCAAAGGTCAATCAGATACATATGGGTCAATGATTAAAAGTTTGTTATACACCACTACCTCTAGACCTAACATCATGTAAGTAGTAGGTATTGTGGGAAGGTTTTAAGAACATCTAGAGGAAAATCATCTACAAGAAGTCAAAAGGATACTTAGGTATCTCAAGGGAACTATGTAGTATGGGTTGTAGTATTTAAGGAGCAATGAGTTTAATTTAAGAGCCTATATAATGTAGGTTGGGTAGGAAGTCTAGATGATAGTAAGAGTACCAGTGGAGGAGATTTATTCTTATGAGGGTGTCTAGTTTCATGGATAAGCAAGAAAAAACCATTATTAGAATTATCCACTTATGATTCTGAGTAAATTGTAACAAATTCATGTTGCACTCAAGTCTTATGGATGAGCCAGAACCTAAAATACTACAAGGTGGAGTATGATGGTCCTATCCCCTATCTATTGTGACAATACAAGTGTTATAAGTGTCTTAAAGAAACCTAACATATACTGAAGGAATAAGCACATTCCTGTAAGGTATTATTTTTTAAGAGATTAGGTAAGTGAAAAAAGTGTCAACCTTGAATATGTTTCTACATAGGATCATATTTAAGACATTTTGACCGAACCA
This sequence comes from Torreya grandis, assembly GCA_037957365.1. Classification (NCBI taxonomy): domain Eukaryota; kingdom Viridiplantae; phylum Streptophyta; class Pinopsida; order Cupressales; family Taxaceae; genus Torreya; species Torreya grandis. The sequence goes on along the minus strand of JARHVA010001158.1, from coordinate 3,571,372 downwards.
CTTCCAAAGGTATCATTTGAACACCTAAGACAGGAATTGGGTGTAATTCCCTACCTCTAGAAATCATTGAAGAAGCCAAGTACTTAGGGAGAGATAGTCATGTGGTTCATTATCTCTAAGAGTAGGTTTGTTGATTCAAGAATGTATGCATGGATATAGGGGGAGTATGTTTATGTTATGGCTCATAAACTCATGGTCATGTGTATTGAGTATTTTGGCTACAAGGAGTGTGACCCAAGGAGTTGAAGACATCACTTTGTCATTTATGTCAAAGGGGGAGAAAGCTCAAAATTAGGGAGAAGTCACTTTTAGAGAAGTTTTTGAGAGTGGTTTCCATCAATAACAAATGGGGAGATTGTTGAGTATTGTCATTGATGTCAATGGTACATCTTACATGAGGTTAATGTCATAAAGGGAGTGTGCCTAATTGGTATTGTGTTGATGTGACAAAGTGCATTGATGGATTATTGTCACTAAAGGATGTCATCATGAAAGATAATTTTAAGGTAAAAGATATAATTTTAAGAAAACTAATACCTTATGGTTACATGAAGGTACAAGTCTTTGAGTAACCTAAGCCTAGTCATGGCATGAAAATACCTTATAAGAAGGTATGATCATGGTGGCTTGGTGAGATGAGTGTACAAAAGCATGAGTGATTATATGAGTTTGATTAATAATGTATGATAAGCATTGGATCACTCATGAGAGTATCAAGGTGAACCTACAGGGGTAAAACCTTTAGACCAAGTCTACACCTGGACCACTTTTAGACCCTACCTAACCTAATGAGGTGTCATGATATGTTTTCAAGGCATGTGAAGGATGTATGGTAGTGATTAAGTATGGTAGATTTTGATTTATTATTTTAGTGAGGTAGAGAGTGTATGGAAAGAGGCATGAAGTTTAGTTTTAAGGCCTAATGTGGTTTGCAGGTCAAGGTCTAAAAGAGAAAAGAGAAATAGTGTGGCCTAATGAGGGGTCATGATTATATTTCAAGGTTTTTGAGCCCATGTAATCATTTATAGAGGTAATAAATGTATTTTCAATTTTTTTGATATATTTTAAGGTCAAGGTTTGCAATAAAATGCATAAAAAGTGGTTTTTAGGTCTCTCGAGTGCATAGAATAAAGTGTTTTCAACCCAATAAGGATTTTTTGTGTTTTTTATATCATAAAAACTATGAATGGGGACCTAATATATTCATGTTATTTTTGGAATGTTACTAGTTCAAAATTATAGGCATTCATTTTTTGGATTGAGGGGCTATGCTTTATGAATGATTGTTAAGAATAGAAATAGGTTTAAACCCTCTTAAAACCCTAATAAGGACCTGATGTTAAATATGCTGATCAAAAGTGCCTAGAATGGATTAATGTGCTTAGGTAATATTTTGGAGGTTTTATTCAACTCTCCTAGGCATCTCCAAGTGTGATTGAGTTGTTAGGTGTGTGAGTAGACCATATAATAAAATGTTAATTTCTTAAAGAATTACTATAACATTTAGAATTAACAAAGTCAAAGTATAAAAATAAATGGAAGATGAAGCTTGAGACTCATGTTTCATGTCTATGAATGTTTTTGGATAGGTTTTATCCCTCAAGTATGATAAATCAGTCATCCAAGTTAGCCAATCGCTAATAGGCCAAATGATGCAAATAATGAATAACCCAGGCAATAGTGAGAAGATGATTATGAATGTGTTATCATGATAGATTGGTGAAACCAAGTGAATAGAGATGTTTTTTAGGAATTTTAAGACAATTTCATGTTTGGTATAATTTTTGGAATTCAATGAATAGAGTGAAAACATTTGCTCACAAGTTGACCTATCTGGTTCAAATGAGATAATGAGATATAAGGTCATTAGATTGGTCTGAAAGACCAATATTTTCCTTTTGACCATATTACCTTTATATCTGAGAATGTTCTAATGATATAATATGATAATTTACATGCATTATAAGTCATTAAATATTTCTATACATGTGTTGGAGGTTTAAGTCACCATGACTGTTCTTTGAGGAAAGCTAGGAGTTTTGAGTGAGTGAGTTATAGAGGTGTTTTTGAGGTTTTTTGCCCTGTGTGATGAAATATTATGCATTTTGTGAAGTTTTTTAGGTATTAGATGTTTTTATTATGTGATTTATTTCCATGGTTGTGTGTTCAAATAATTTTTTATCTTTAGTTGTTCAAGACAGATCTTTCTTTGTGTGCAAAGGCATAATGGTGTGCTTCAAGTAGTGGTTGGAGCTAAAAAGTTTCATGAACCTAATATGAGTTTATTATGGGTCTATTTGAGTGTAATATGAAATTTTCCTTCCGTTTTTGAAGTTTTAAAGTGTTCCAAGGAGATCAAAGGGTAATGTGTACTAATGAAGGCATATTTGAATTAGGTATCTTTAAGGGCCTAAAAGGAGTTTTGGTCTTTTAATTTATGGTTGACCTATTATAATGATTGATTCATGAATGAAACCTGTTATAAAACATATTTCAAATTTAATCCATTTTTTTAAGTATGTATGGTCGACCAAGAGGTGTGTGTTCTAGATGGTTGTATAAGAACAAAGCCTAATAGGCGTAATTGATCAGTAAGAGTACATGTGAGTAAAAGCAAAGGAGATATCACATTGAAGAGAAGGAGGAGGTCTTATATATAATCATAATAATTTATATAAACTATCATAAATATATATCATGGGTAATGAGTATGAAGATCAAGGTTATATGACCTAATCAGTCTTGAAGAGACCTAGTTGAGCGAAGAGGCCTAGAAGGTTGTTTGAGAGGGATAAGAATGTGAATATCTAAAGATATGTTCATAATTTATTGGTTGAGAAACATAGTTTCCTAAAGGTGATCAAAACAGTCAAGTTATTGAGTTGGTTCTAAGTCCTTTAGGGGGTTGGTACCTCCTTGAAAGTGGGTGCTTGTTAAAGCTTAGTCAAGTGGGTGCTTGGTTAGTTGGGATCAATGTTCCATGTGGATTTGGTGCTTAAATAAAATTGGTTTTTATCTTATATGACTATAGTGTATCTGTATATATCTATTGGTTTTCTTCCCCTTGAGGGTTTCCCACATATATGATGTGTTCTTTTGTTTTATGCTTATATGTATAGTTGCTTTTGTTTGTTAGATGTATAAGCTTGTTTGAATGATTCATGATTGCTTAAGTGTAATTGAAATAAAGGTTTTTTGAATACTAATTCACCCTCTCCCTCTAATTTATTGTGCTTTCAACAAGATTAAGATATAGTATAGAGATTGTTGATGTGGATGGCATAGGAGTGATCGATGCCTACATAGTATGGTGTAGGCAGTATATATGTCCATCACTATTTCCATGATATGGGGTTATCATGTAAGATGTATTAGATCCATATCCCATTAGGATACATGAAGGAATGTTGTCATTGTCAATTCATATGTTTTATTTTGTTTATTTTTTGACTTATCAATGAAATATCTAATGCACTACATTGATATGTGTAGGTCTAGGTGATGATGAGTAATGGTAGACCATTATTAAGGATAAGTAAAAAGAGTTGACATGACATATCCATGATTATGTCATGGGTGATGGGATATTTTGATAGGGAACCAAGATTTATAGTCATTCATTCCCACCTTTTTGATCAAGTAGCCATTTTCATTATTATATATAGTCAAGCAACTATTAATAGAGATGAGGCAGAGGTGAGCTATTCCCCCACCTAATATTTTGGGTGGGGTAGGTGGTAGGATCATATATGACTACATTAATATATAGTGAGAGCATGCAAAGCTGATGGCTAAGGTGGTATTACTACAGGATAAAGAGAGGAAATGTAAGTCTTCATTGAGATCTAGAGGGGATGTAAGGGCATCTAGTTCTAGTTTTGATGTATCTGAGAGTGAGAGTGGGGAGGGTAGTATTCGTGACCAAATTATAATTATTGAATCATTATATTTATTTTATTAAAACTTATTTTGAATCATATATATATATATATATATATATATATATATATATATATATATGGGCTTTTTGTTACATGGGTATTGTGCAATCTAGAATTTTAATTTATGGCATTGTTTACTTGAGTAAGTGTTTTGGTTGTATTTATAAATTATGTTTTGATATAGAGATTATTTATTTATCTAGGAAATTATAATTTATTATTCATATGTATATGGATGTTACAATAGATATGTATATGGGATTATTAATATTAGTTGTTAGTTGTTATAGAAGTGTCGTAGTATATTTGAGTGTGGATCATGTAACTATGACATGCACTATCTAAAATTGTATGGCATGGTAAATAAGTGAAAATACTGCTTATGTTGTATAGACATAGAATTAGATTCTCTAACTAATACTACTAGTGGTTCACTATTGGTAGTTAGATGTGTATACTTTGTAGAAAATAACTTAATCAGTTGTCATACTATAACTATGCTCTAATATTTGTAATTTTTACCACATATCTTAGTTGGTGGTTGAACTAAAACTATGCTATGATCTTTTTTATTCTTTCCAAGTATATTAATTGGTAGTCAAACTGAAACTATGCTCTAATCTTTGTGATTATTTTCAAATATCTTAATCAGTGATAAAATTAAAACTATGATCTGATCTTTGTGATTATTTCCAAATATCTTAATCGATGGTCGAACTAAAATTGTGCTATGATCTCTATGATTGTTTCCAAATATCCTACATAGTGGTTGAACTAAAAATTTGATCTAATCTCTATGATTATTAACAAATATCTTAATCAGTGGTCAAATTAAAACTACGCTAGGATCTATGTGATTATTCCCAAATATATTAATTAGTGGTCAAAATGAAACTAGTTATGTGGTTGGTTTCTATTTTTTACCATGTTTCTATAAGTAGGTTGATCTCTATGAACTAGCTACCATCTCTATTGAATCTATGGTGCATGAGATCTCATATAAGTAGGTGTCTTAGAAACCATATGGCTCATATGATTAGTAACTAATGGTTCCTTAAAAGGAATGTCTTAGGATAACTCATTTGTATAAGAGTGTGATATAGGAGAGTTTGGAGAAGGAGATCTAAATTCACCCTATATGAATGCTATAAATACTCTATCAACACATTGGTCAATATGATCTTTGAGTGCACAACAATTATTATCTCAATGTCTATTGATTCTGTGATAGTTGAAATATGGTTTATTTATTATTATCTACAAATGATGTACTGGATGATGCTAAGTATGAGGAAGGGTGATCATGCCTTTATTTATTAATGTAAATAATATATCATGAGGCCTATCTATATTTGAAAATTATATGGCCCCACTATAGGTGTCATGTGATCTATCCACTATAGGAGATGTTGTGTAAAGTGGATTGTAGAGTAAAATTTTTACTCTATGTTGCATTCTAATTTTTAGTCGCACGCTAAAAATTTTGTTCCCACATACCTTGGTCTTTGATGGAAATGTTTAGAAACAAAACATGGGTTCTATTTCCCACTTGATTCATTTGTTTCAATTTTTGGCTAAGTGTCAAAATCAAGTGAAAGCTGCCAAGTGGCATCGTCTGAGGCACCTTTCATTTTTCCTACAGGTTGGTCAAGACATGCCACATGTTCAATAGCAACTCAGCAGAAAGCACCATGTGTCAGAATTTGCATTTCATATCGGCACCCGCATTCCATTTATTTTTTAGCGAAGGTCTTCAACAAGCTAAGTATCAGGATGAGGCAGAAAGCGCCAAGTGGCAATTGCGAAAGGCTCTAGATTGCTTTTGTAAAAGAAAGTGGAAGTCACCACGTGTCAGCATTTGAAATAAAGTGGTTCAATGCCTTAGTTAAATAAGGTGGTTCAATGCCTTGGTTTAATATTTTTGGTTTAATACCTTGAGTTATGTGTAAACAGTGCGTAGTGTTGAACCATTGAACGGTTGAACCATTGAACCATTTTTGGTTCAAAGGAGCATCCCAAAGATCAAAGGAGTATCCCAAAGACCAAAGGATAAGTTCCCTTTTAGAGGGAAAGTAAGGCACAACCAAACCATTCAAGTGGAGGCTGCCAAGTGTCATCAACTAAGCCCCTTTCTACTCTATTCTCAGAAGCAATGGAAGACACCACATATCTTACCAGAAGCAGCGGAAGCCACCACATGTTGACATCCAAAAGATCTTTTTCAAAGTTTCATTACTGAATAAAGACTATGGTGGGTCCTAAGTCTTATTTTTGATGTCTGTGGAAGCTGCCAAGTGTCACCATCCATAGGAGCCTAGCATGCATCCCGAACACTTCCACAGCATAGCAAAAAGCAGCAAAGATTGCCACATGTCATTTTTTGAAGAGAGGTGGAGTTTTACACCTATTTCCATGCCCCTTTTAAAGGTTGCTTAGGCAAGAAATGTAGCGAGTCTTATTTCTTTAAGTTGTTAAGTATCAAAGAAGTAGATTGTGATAGGTGTCAGAGGTGGAACGTTCTTGAGCAGGATATAGTAAGAATATAGGGAAAGTAGAAAGTGTTGTATGTCTTTATTAAATGTTGCAAAAAGCACCAAGTGTCATTCTCTAGTGTCTCCTAAGAAATAAGTAGATTTTTAGGAAATTGACTAAGTGTCCTCTTCCATTTCAATAGAATAGAGGGTCCTGTATAGACACTTCTAGCTTAGTTTGAGTTCAATTTGGGCCGTAAGTTTGGGAATGCATGGATAATCTGGAGGGAAACTCAATGGGAGTTATTTCTAGTAGATGAAACAGTTCACTTGCTAGATTTTTTGGGCCTGTAAACATTGAAAGCACCATCTGTTTGTCCCCTATGAGATAAAGGTGGAATAGATAGTTATGTGGGAAAGGAGGTGGTGGAATGAGAGATCTAAGGCTATAAAGAGGAGTGCAGGGATCATCATCAAAAAAAGAAGAAGATATAGAAAGAGAGAATTTCTTAATATAGAATTATTGTAACAAGTTTTAGACTTTCTAGAGCTGTGGCTAAGTAATATCATTTGCTTTTGTCTCATTTTATTGAGTTGAAAGGTTTATATGACTATACGTGTTTCTGCACCTTTTGTATGACTAGAAGATTCAAATAAGGAAATTGAACCCTATGCCTTTGTTGATATTATCTATGTCATTTGCAAAAGTAGTCTAGACTATAGATTTTCTAGAACTGTGATTAGGAATGTCATTTGATTTTGTCTCATTTTATTGAGTTGGAAGGTTTACATAATTGTACGTGTTTTTGCACCTCTTATGTGATCAGAAAATTCAATTAAGAAGATTAAACCCTATGCTTTTGTTGACATTTTTATATTTCAGCAAAAGAAGTCTATGTTGTGAGCCTCTGTTTCTATTATTTCAATATTTTACATGGATTATGCACTTGTTTGATCTTAAATGTAAATGAATCCTACATATAGTTTCACTGTGCTTAGGATTAAGGTCGAATTACATTCAGGCACATCACCATAGTTAGATTTTCTTTCTTTGCATTTGTGTTTCTGTTTAAATTCCCATCCCTTTTCCCCCAACACTTGATATAAATAAGAGACCAACTTCTTAAAAATTTGGAGGTTGTTTCAAGTCGCATGTCCCACATCTTGAAACTTCCCATTGTTGGTGTTTGAAACAAAGTGCAATTTTAAACATCAACAATTTTTGGCACACCTAGTGGGACCAGTCTTGAAGTTTCTTTCAAGACCATATGAACCAGAGAGCTACAAGGAGTCAGAGCTATGGACCAGTAACCAATTCACAATCTACTACAAATCTAGGTATTCTTTTTACACCTTTAGTAACTATTGATGTCTAAAATTGCACTTGATTCTAATCAACAACAATGGAAAGTTTCAAGATGTGGGACTTGCGTCTTGAAATAACCTCTAAATTTTAGAGAAGCTGGTCTCTTCTGTGTATCAAGTGTGGGGGGGAAAAGGGATAGGAATTTAAACCAAAATGCAAATGCAATAAATGAAATCTAACTATGGTGATGTGCCTGAGTGTAATTTTAATCCTTAATCCTAAGCACAGTGCAACTATATGTAAGATTCAACTACATCAAAGAGCAGACTATGGCATGATTGATGTAATAGATAGAAACAAAGGCTCACAGTTTTAAACTACCTTTGTAATGATATAAGAAACATCAACAAAGGCACAAAACTCTCTTTTCTCATTAATTTTCATTTATATAAAAGGCACAGAAACATGCATAGTTACATAAACTCTACAACTTAATAAAATAGAACAAAGGCAAATGATGTTCCTAATCACAACTCTAGCAAGTCTAATAATCTTCTCAAAAAATTCTCTCCCTTTTTCATCTTCCTTTTTTCTCCCTTTTTTTTGGTGATCCCTACACTCCTCTTTATAGCCTTAGATGTCTCATTCCATCATCACCTTTCCCATGCAATTCTACTCTACCCTTAACTCACAGGGGACAAACAGATGGTCCTTTCAATGTTTGCCAGCCCCAAAAATCTACCCAGTGAACTGCTCCATCTACTGGAATTAACTCCAATTGAGTTTCCCTCCAGATTGATCACACGTTCCCAAATTTATGGCCCAATACTAAACTCTAACTAAGCTAGAAGTGCCTATATGGGACCCTCTATTATATTGAAATGGAAAAGAACACTTTGTCAATTCCTTGAAGATCTTCTTATTTATTAGGAGATATTGGAGAATGACACTTGGCATTTTCTGCCTAATTTATCAAAGACACATGGCACTCTCTACTTTCCATACATATTACTAAAAAATGCTCTACCTTTGACACCTATCGTAATCTGCTTCTTTGATACTTAGCAATTTCAATAAAATAAGACTCACCGCATTCCTTGCCTGAGCAACCTTTAAAAAGGGGAAAAGATCTATGTGGCAATCTCTGCTTGCTCTTTAGCTATGCTTGTATAAATATTCCAGATGCATGTTAGGCTCTTACGGATGGTGACACTTGGCAGCTTCTACAGACCTCTGAAATAAATACTGGGACCCACCATGATCTTTATTCAGCAATGAAACTCAAAGATGATCTCTCGAACATTGATAGGTGGAGGCTTATGTGGCTTCTAGGAAGATACTCTTGCTAAGGGTATGTGGTGGCTTTTGCTTCTCCTAGGAATGGAGTAGAAAAGGGCTCAGAGAACAACACTTGGCAGCCTCTGTTTATCTTTGATACTTAAATAAAAAAATGAAACAATGCCTTACTGCCTTCCGAAAGGGTGCCTGACCCCTTTGGTTTTTGGGACACTCCTTTAAACTGCCCATTGAACCAAAATTGGTTCAAGGGTTCAATGGTTCAACACTGTGCACTATTTACACATAACCTGAGGTCTTAAACCAAAAATATCAAACTGAGGCCTTGAACCACCCTATCAAACCAAGGCATTGAACCGACTGTCTCTTAGATGCCAACACGTAGTGACTTCTACATTCTTCTATAAAAATAGTTTAGGGCCTTCTGTGATTGCCACTTGGCACTTTTTTCTTGAGCCTATTGAAACCTTTTGCTAAAAAATAGATGAAACATGGGTGCCAAAAAGGAATGTAGATGTTGACACATGGTGCATTTCATTGAGTTGTTGTTGGATACGTGGCATGTTCCACGACCCTCTTGAAAGTTATGAAAAGTGCCTCAGATGATGCCACTTGGCCTGTTCAATAACACAAAAAGTGACACTTGGCAGCCTCCACCTAAATTCAACACTTGGGCAAAAATGAAACCAAAGAATAAAAAAGGGAAAATGAACCCATGTTCAGATGATGCCACTTGGCAGCTTCCACTACTCTTCAACACTTAGATGAAAAATGAATCAAAATAATCAAGCCCGTGCTCTATTTCAAAATTCTGCCATCACGACCAAGGTATGCGAGAACAAAATATATAGTGTGTAACTGAAAATCAGAATGCAACATAGAGTGAAAATTTTACTCTATAGTTACTGGCGACCCCCAAGACTTTTGGGCCTGCTCAAAAAAAAACACAACTCCCACTCTGTCAAAATTACAAAATTCACAGCTTCAACAATGTTGTATGATAAGTGGACCATTCATGGTCAGATAACCCTTGCTTTTTCTATAAGTCAGTGAAGGCTAAATCAAGGTGAATAATATCCTTGTGCAAAAAATTTTGCAAAATTTGAACTATAGCCTTCAACTTGAATTTGAGCTGGGAAATAGGAACCAGAAAAGCTTCTACTTCTAAGACTAAAGAATCATCTCATAAGTTCTGAAAAACTATTTGATCATTCTATTTGGCCAGGAGAAATGGTTTAATTTGGTCAACCATTAGCACCGTGTTATCATCAAGAAATGGAGATGGAAGGCCCAAACTGACTAGATCTTTGATATGCTGCTTCATCTCACTGATGCCTTCTTTCATGATGTCAAGGAGCTCTCTGCAACTATTGGTTGTAGAATTTCAATTGAGAACCTCATTGACTTTCTTTGTTGTGACCATTATGTCAGTGATTTCTATGGCTGCCAATGTCACATCCATTGCATCATAGAGCTTCTACAGTAACATTTGAGAGTCTGTGACTCTGTTGAAGACTATAGCCAGAGTGTTCTGCACTGAATCTCCCACCTTTTCACATAATCTCTATGCATTTAACAGGAAGGTGAGGGAAGGCTTGAGCTATAAAATCTTCAAGGAGATTCTTTTCCACATAGATTCATAGAGCTCTTTTACCAATTTTATCACTCTGACACTCTTTGGCCTATTAACCAGCTCTAGTGTCAGTTGTGCCACTCTTTGTTGCTCTACCTAGAACTGGGCTTGAATGGCCATAGTATTATTTTGTTTGTTTAGTAGCTTGTGCTGCCATTCTACTTTTTCCCACCTCAGGGTCCCCACTGTAGCGTTTATCTACATGAGCTCTCCCTTTAAAGAATTATTTTGGGCCTGGACTACCTGGTGAATCTGAAGGGAAATAGTATCTTGCAATTGTTTATTCAAACTTGCTATTTCATTATCTTTCTTATTGTTTTCTTTGGTCAAACTATTATAGTTTGCCTTTTCCTTGGCCAAATTGACCTCCATCTTCTGTAGCCTTCTTGATGTTTTTAAGTAGTCTTTTGTGACTGCAAAAGTGGATTCGATTAACAACTCAACTCTATCCTGGGGCCTAAAAAGGGACATATTGATGGCCACTACATCCATTGAGTAATCCTTAGGCTACATCTACTCAGCTAGCTTGATAACATTTGGTGACAAATGAGTCACCATCAATTATTGCTAAATTGGGTCAAATTGTGACCACATATGAGGTGTAGCTAGTGCCTTATTTTCCTTTGTCTTCTTTTTCTCTCTTCGGGCTTCCCTCACCATCCACACAGCATCTGCTTGGGTTAAGAAAGTAGAAGGGGAGGAAATGTGCCCACCCATAAAAGGATGTCCCTGTAGTAGACCATATTGAATAGCCAACTGTTGGCTATGGGCAATCTGAGGAGAAACTTTTCTAGGAATAGAGGGGGAGAAATGGGGTAACGTTAAGAACTGAGGAGGCACAAATGGGGCAAAGTGTGAAATGGGGATGGTAGAGGTGATAGGGGGCATCATTTGGATAGGTGGAAGCATCATTTCGATGGGAGAAGGGATAGACTGAGAAGGAGAAGGAGGAATGATACTTACCTGAGGAGTAATCTCAACACTCTATAATTGGCACTATTGGGTTTCCATCTCCTCTTCCATGGCCAACTAAAACTACACCCTTCATCATTTTTTGGGTGTCTCCTCTTCTGGCTATGCTCTCTAACCTTCCACATCAGCTACTGTCATTGGTGATACTTGTAGAGAACTGGGGACTTCAATATCTTCTAATGATGGAGAAGCTTTTAGTGGTGAATACACCACACTCTTTTTTTTCTTTGAGATGTTGAGAGGTTGAGGCCGATCAGACATAATTACTGTACATTTAGTTTGTTTTAAGGCTTGTGATTCTTGGCTTGGCCCAACTTCTTACTCTATACCTTGTGTTGGCAAATCAATCGTCTCTAGGCTAGATGTAGGGGAGAGATGGCACTCATCCCATAGTTCTTCTGACCTCTCATCCGTGTCTACATTCTTGAAAGAATGGGTGGTCTCAGAAATCTCCTACCTATATTTCCAATAGGCTTCTATCTTTTCTACATCCCAATCCTTATTCTTTAATGCTCTTCTCAAGACAAAAGTCATTCTGACTTTGGGATCATAATCCCTCTTCTTAACATAGAAAGTCTCCCATGGTCTATTTTACAGAGGGGGCAAGTCTGATAACTCAACATAAAAACTGGGAGCATCTTCTACAGGGCTTCTTTGAGTCTCCCAAAAAGGGTGGCCCTCATGTGCAATCCTAGTTACAACCCTATTAGTCCTTATCTAGGAAGCTATGTAACCAGTCAGGTCATATACCCATTTGTCTTCAACTAATAGGAACCCAAAGAAGGCTAGCTTTCGAAGCAGCAAGACTTCAGCGTCCCTAGATTCTAAACTTAAGTTGCCTACCATCCACGGGAGGTCAAACATTTTCCTCTTCCATTTCTTAGAACCATAATCATTGTCTACAACTGACACTTACCTGGTGACTTCTAGAAATGCTAACCTAAGAGTTAGAACCTTTGATAGCAACATTGGTTCCCCACAAAACCCATGAACTCTTAGAATTATATGGTGGGATTCAAAGTAAAAGTCACACAGAATCAGGCAGCTGGCTAAGAGGTTTGAAATGCTGGGAAATAATCTATTCATGATTGGTTCAGGGCTAAGGTGGCACAAAGCAGGGGTAATAAACAATTCCTAGAAATCATATGGGTCACTGGTCCTTGACAAAACATGTGTCCATGCAGACATAAGAATGCTCCTTTGGGGGTCAAAACTAGGGTCATACATATTCAGATGCATATGTTGGGTGAAAAGGTTGGTGTTCTAGTATAGCATGAGGTGAAACAAATAAGAAGAGTACCTGAACACTCCCTTTGATTTGAACTGGGCCAGTTGCTCCACCATTGTAAAAGCAATTAGCTCTAAAAAGTCAAGCTAATATTTCTAGGTCTTGTCAATGGTCTTCAACCTAAAGAGGATGGCCATTTGCTCTACATAAACTACCATATCATCTTTCATGCCAAATATTATAGCCATCATGGATAGTGCATCTTGGCTGGCTTGTGTGAATTGGCCCCTTACTGTAGGGAGTGTGGGCATAGTAGTGTTGTCATTTCCCATTTGTAATTCGGTTCTTAAGAACCTTAACTGAGTATTGATGTTAGCCCACATCCTTTGCATCTTAGCAACAATGGAAAACATTGTTGTACTATCATGGCATAGGGCTAACATGTCTCTGATGGCTGGTGGTGTGATTTTCACCATGAAAGGACCCTATTGAATGGTGCATGAGGGTGCATGGAGCCAGTCTGTACATAATTTGAACAAGTCGAGGCATGGATGCACAGCTGGGACAAGGAACTATGCCAGTTGTGAGTTCCACATCCTCATGTCAAATGTCTCATATTGCCTTGCTCTAGCTCTCTGAAGGCACCTTTGATGTGCCCCTTCTCTGAGGTTTTTATTTCTATCTCTTTGCAAGATTGGGTCCATGATTCCATCCACATAATCTTTTACTTTTGCTGAGTCACTAGCCTAACCGACCTCCAAGATTTTGGTCCTTGGATAGGCTTTCAATGGTGGCACGATAGCTAGAGCATATGACTTACTGGCCAGGAACCTATTAAAGGGATTTGTAAATCCTAGCTCCTTGTTGTGAATATGATGCTCCTTCCATGTCTATGTCTTTTTTGTGATGACTGGTATGAACCCCTTGCAATCAAAAAACTCTCACTGAAGCAACTATACTAGGCACTAAAATTTTTTGCAAGTAACAAGATATTTTCACACAAAATGCAGGAACGCTTGATATTTGGTAAAATTTAACTCTTGCTAAATGGTATTTATGGACCTATCAAGTCTCAAAATGCATTAAATTTGGATAGTTGTTAGCAAATCCTACTCAATCTTCTGGGGGTAGCGAGATGGACACATTAGGCACGTTGCGGTGCAAGGTACCTTAGAGATTTCAAAAGATTTAGGGAGCATTCAATGCTTTGAGAATTTTGAATATTTTTTGAAAACTTTTTGAGTGACCGACTCTATGTTTAAAACACTTATTTAAACGAAAAGTGGGAAAACAACAACAGAAAAAAATAATACGGGAAGGGGAAACATATCTAACTATAATACATTAAATACCTAGGCTAATTGAAATGCTTCAAATAAATTTCATTTATATGAATCTCTTCAGGTTCTCCTTCCATCGATTCTAGCTCAAATGAATTCTTCTATTTGCACATGCAAATTTTATACATGCCAATCCATAATGCTTCAAATTTAGTATGCTGACCTGGCTTGGCAGCTCTCGCATCCCATTTCAAAACAATCGAGCCTACCTCAAAATGAGAATTCGATGTCCTTTTATCAAAACAATTCTTAACCATTCCTTGATTCTTGATTAATAAATCATGGGTTGTATCCCTCTTCTCCTAAACCTCTAAAAGCTCTGCAAGCGTAACCTGCATGGGGCCATTTTCCTCAATTTCAACTTGTTTGATCAATAGGAGAGCAGGGATCTCCAAACTTAGGGGAATTACAGTTGACTTTCCATATACCAACTCATATGGGGACATCTTGATCACCTACTTAGGCATGATTCTATCATCCCATAGTGCTAGATTAAGCACTTTATGCCACTCTTTGTGATGATCAGAGCCTACTCTTTTGATGAGCCTTATCAGATTCTTGTTGGTTGATTCTACTAGACCATTACCTTGAGGGTAATAGTTAGATGAAGTTTTTAGATATATTCTATGTTCAAGTCAAAGTCAGATACTTTAGACCCCAAGAATGCCTTAGCATTATCTAAAATTATGGTGTGAAGAGCCCCAAAGCGAGTAGTGATACTCCCTAGAAAATCTAGGATTGCATTCTATGTTGCTTCCTTAAGTGGGACTGCCTTGATCCATCTGGTAAAGTAGTCTATGGCAGTTAATATCCTTTTGTGACCCATACTAGACACTGGATTTATTGTTCTAATGAAGTCAAGACCCCATTGAGCAAAAGGTTCATTAACAATTATAAGACTAAGGGGCATGGCTGCATTCCTCCTCATCCCCATATAAAATTGATAGGATTGACATTTCTTAACCAGTTGATAACAATCTACAAATAAAGTAGGCCAGAAATATCCTACCTCACTTATATTTATGGCTATGGTCCTTGTAGAAAAATGCCCCCTGATATTCCATGATGCATTTTGTGTAGTATTCTCTTAGCCTCAACCCGTTCTACACATCTTAACAATTTTCCATCCGAATTTCTTTTGAAAAGGACTTGTTCAATTTAAACAAAATGAACTCCATACAACCTATAATATCTCCTCTTATTTTGAGGGAGTTCTCTTGGATAGATCCCATTTTCAATAAAATGAATCCTGCTTGTGACCCAAGATTCCTGATCAACCTCTTGTATCTTTAACACCATCTCAGTCTCTCTTTCTGAATCTGCCTCTTTAGGTAACATCTTTTCAAGCTCTTGGGTCATATATTGGCACAAACCCTTACCTCTGACTAACTTGGTGGGTCTGACCTCTACATCATATTCAAAAATCTTAGTGATCCAATTGGCTCTTTTTTCAGTGATTTCTCCCTCCGTGATGTATTCTCTGACACTTGGGTGAGCTACAAGTATTAAGATTTTTCTCCCTGATACCATATGCCTGAATTTCTTGAGGGCTTTTACCATGGCATATGCTTGTCTCTCTACAAATTTTTACCTAGTTTCATAATCCCTAAGAGTTCTTAAGAAAAAGGCTATTGGGTGTTCTCCCTCCAGCCTATCATCCTTTTGTGTCAAAACAGCATCAATACTTGACTCTCTTCCATAGGCATACATTACAAAAGGTTTGGAAAAAATTGGGTTCTTAAGCACTAGCGCTGTTGAGATATCCTTCTTGACCTCTTCAAAGGCTTGCCTTCCTTCTATAGTCCATTTAAAAATTAGGTCTTTCTTTAGCAAGAATGTTACCGATCTCACCAAGCCTACAAAATCAGATATGAACCTGCTGACAAAATTAATCTTCCCTAAAAAAGACTGAACTGCCTTTTTATTTACTGGAAGAGATAGGTTCATTATAGCTAGAATTCTATCAAGATCTATGGAAACTCCTTTTTTAGATACTATATGTCCCAACAATTTGCCCTGAGGTACAGCAAAGATGCATTTCTTGGGCTTTAGTGATATCCCAAAATCTTGACATTTCTTGAAGACAAATTCTAAATGATCAAAATGATCATCAGCATTTTTTGAAAAAATAGTGAGGTCATCTAGATAGACCAGGATGATCCTATTTATAAGTTCCCCAAAGGCTACATCCATAGCTCTTTGAAAGGTGGCTCCTACATTTGATAGGCCAAATGACATCTTAGCATACGTAAATGTTCTCCATTTGGTAGTAAAAGCAGTCCTGTACTGGTCTTCATCAGCCAGCCAAATCTAATTGTATCCAGAGAAACCATCTAGTAAATAAACCTCTTTGATCCAGCCACAGTTTTTAGAATTTGTTCCATAGAGGGCAAGGGATAATGATCTCTTAGAGATGCTCTATTTAGATCTCTAAAATCTACACATAGTCTTACATTTCCATTCATTTTCCTAACTGGTACTAGATTTGATACCCAAGTTGAGTGATTAATTGGAAATATTATTTTGGAATCTAAAAGTTTCTTCAACTCATCCACCATTAGAGGCTCACTCCCTAGATTTACTAGCCTCTATCTCTGTCTGATGGGCTTAGACCCTTCAGTCAATTCTATTGTGTGTTGGATAATGTCTTTATTGTATCCATGAAGGTCCTCATACCTCCAAGCTATGACTCTATCATATATCTGTCACAATTCAATTAGTCTTTCTTTCTCTTCTTGAGTTGTATAATTTTCAACTTTTAGCCTTTTCCCGTCACTCACCTCTATTTCAAAATATTTTTCTCTATCTACTTGGAACCTTTTCTTTTCCAGGCTTACATCCTCTAGATCAAACAAGTTTTCTAAGGTGATCAAGCCCTTGGGGAGCTTATTAGTCTTCAATTATATAATCTGATCCTCATATGCTTCCTCGATCTTGGTTTGTAACTGATCAGCAAACTCATCTAATTGTTGTAAGAATGAGAGTACCTAAGAATCATTTTCAAATACTTGCCAATTCTCATCATTTTCTGGAATGGTCGGCCTCACTATAACTTTTACTGACTCATTGTTAATCAATAATCCAGTTGCTGGGTTAAACTGTGGGCCAATCTGGGCCATCATATCTGCCTCAGAGTTTTGACTTCTAGGGACTATCTCAATATTGAAATCTTCAAAATCTTCTATCAAATCCCAAATCCTATGTTTGTAGGATCTCATTCTCACATTTTTAGCTGTTGCCTTCTCTCTAATTTGCTTTACCACTATTCTAAATCTCCTTTTACTTTTAGGCTCTTTATTCCCTTTCTCTTGGCTAACAAGAGCCCATGTACTAAAGATTCATACTCAGCATCATTATTAGTGCAAGCAAATTGGAATTAGATAGCCCTTAAAATTTTATCACCATTTGGAGCAGTAAGACACATCCCTACTCCAACACCATGTTTACTTTTAGCCCCATCAAAATTCAAGGTCTAAATCTCTGAATCTTGAGTAGTGGGTGCCCCTACCCTTATAACATTTGGGATTGCTTGGTCCTCATCAAAAATGACATATGTGCCTAGACCAGTAGAGTCATAGTTCCCATATGGGTCGTTATGCATCATAGCCAACAATTGGCTATTTTTTTCTTCTTGATCATGCTCAGTCCAGTTGCCTAGTTCTTCAACAAAAATCCTTTCTTCCTTATTTAACATAGCATGATCTACCTCTAATCGTGTTGTTGGTTCGTTGGTGATATGCTCTTTTGATAGTGGTTCAGATAGAATTTTCATCTTCGAACCATATCTGGTTCTCAAGATGAGGTGAGACCAATCAAGAGACATATATCCTCCCATTTTTACTATAAAGTCTCTGGATAAACATAAACCAAAAATAGGAGGTATATCTATGACAACTATATCTTGGTTGACAATTATATTGGGACATGTGTATAATTGCAATGGGATATATATAATTCTCCCTATGGTTTGTACTATTTTGCCATCTAGCTACATAACTCCTTTTATAAGGGGTTCATATTTTATTTTTAAAGCATCAGATACTTACTTTGGCATCACTATAGTACTAGCTCCCGAATCTATCAATGCATTATGCAAGAGTTTCTTTCCAACTATCAGAGTCAAATAGAAAGGCTCTAGTTTGGATTTACTTACTTGTGTTGTATCATTCACAAAGGCTATTGTCTGATGAGGAATCGTATCTTTGAGCTTTTCCTTTCCAACAGGTCCTTCTTTGGTAATAGTACCTTTGGGCACTGCTTGGCCTTGCAGAGCTTCTTGTAGTAGTGTCTTCTATTCAAGAATAGACAATATATCCCATATTGACACTTATGCTAGAGTCTTCTTCAATTGGTCTACTACATTTATCGGTCCCAAAGACTGAGCTTTTTTGACATAAGCATATCTCATTTTTTCTTGAGTTTGGGAAGGAATCCCTTAATCTTACACCAACTGAAGCACTTCTTGTCTAATAGCAGCATTTCTTTGCCCTTGAGATGGAGGATTATTCATGACTTGACCATTTTAAATTGTAGGCTGCTCCACCATTCTCCTCTTTGACTTGGTGTAATAATCAGATTGCACCACTGGTCTTTGGGAGATAGATGCTTCATTCAAGAAAATTGATTCTTCATCTTCAACCCATGAGAACAAAGCATGTTTTGAGGCTATTTCTTCTTCTTGTTGCAAGGACATTCCTTGCATCTGAGCCATTAGGATTGAATTTTGCATACCAAGAGACTGGTAGGCTTGATTGTCACTGGTACTAACAAATTGACCATCCATTCTTCTTTGTTCTACCACCCTTTGTTGTAGATTACCCCTAGGACAATCTCTAGGTGTATGAGCATTATTATGAGGGAAACACCAGGCATTAGTATCCTCCACATAATCATTCTATCTTAGAACCATCTCCCTATTTGAGTTG
Organism: Torreya grandis; assembly: GCA_037957365.1. Taxonomy (NCBI): domain Eukaryota; kingdom Viridiplantae; phylum Streptophyta; class Pinopsida; order Cupressales; family Taxaceae; genus Torreya; species Torreya grandis. The sequence continues at coordinate 3,552,260 of JARHVA010001158.1, read as the reverse complement.
GGAGGAATGGTCTGTGAGGGTGTGGGAACTGCAACTAATTGATTCGTTGGTTGATGGTTAGTTTGTTTTGGAGGACCCTGATATTGTTTTGGTTGGGACAAAAACCTATTTCCTTGATAGCCTTGATAAGGAGGCTTAGGGAAAGTATTCTATTGTCTCTTTATATTGATCAAATCACTGGAAAACATCCTTAGGATATTCTTGATATCATCCATCTCAGATGACTGAGTAGGGACATGTTCTTTCATAGATGATTGAGGGTAAGTATACATAGACACATGTGGGCTTACAGATTTAAGAACTTCTTGAGGTAATGGTAAGGAAATTTTTGGGAACATGGTCATGGGAGGCCTTGGAGGTAACTTTCCAACATCTATTAAATGATTCTCAGCTCTGACCACATATTCATAAGCTTCTGGCAAAGTGTGTCCTCCAAGTGACTAAATCATAATAGATATATCTAAATTTAAAGCTTTGAGATAAAAAAATATGGCCATACCTGGTAGTGGTCTAGTTGTAGCAGGGATTCTATCCCAAGTATTTTTAAATTTGGTATTGAAGTTAGTAATGTCTTCCCGTGGTCCCCTTTGAATGGTGATTAACTGTTATAACAAGGAAGACTTATCACCCTTCTCTGCAAATCTTTCAAAAAACAAATCTCCGATCTGGTCCCATGTAGATATGGTATTAGGGTCAAAGACTGATACCATTCTAAAGCTTTCCCCTTAAAAGAAGCTACTAATAATCTTATGGCCACATTTTTCTATGTGACAACATGTATAGCACAGACATCTAATACATCTTGAAGATGTTCTGCAGGTGTTTTAGAGTCTTGCTCATTGAACTTGGGCAGAGTTTTTAGAGCATTCACTAGAATGGGATCCCAAATAGCTGGTGGTGTTAGGAGGATTAAGGGACTACCAGTGTTCTATCTTACATAATTTCTTGGGGGTATGGGGTCTCCCATATTTGGTATTGGTACAAATTTGTTAGCTCTTCTTCTTGGACGTGTTACCAAAGGTGGCAAAAGAATACCTAGATTTGCAGCAGATTGTGATCTAGTGACTAGTCCATAGCTCTGACTCCTCGTAGCTCTCTAGTTCATACGGTCTTGAAAGAAACTTCAAGACTAGTCCCATCGAGTGTGCTAAAAAAATATTGATGTTTAAAATTACACTTGATTCTAATCACCAACAATGGGAAGTTTCAAGATGTGGGACTTGCGTCTTGAAACAACCTCCAGATTTTAGAGACGCTGGTCTCTTTTGTGTATCAAGTGTGGGGGGGGGGAAGGGATAGGAATTTAAACTGAAACACAAATGTAAGAAATGAAATCTAACTATGGCAATGTACCTGAGTGTAATTTTGATCCTTAATCCTGAGCACAGTGCAACTATATGTAAGATTCAACTACATCAAAGAGAAAACTATGGCATGACTGATGTAATAGATAGAAACAATAGAAATAGAGGCTCACATTTTTAAACTACCTTCATAATGATACAATAAATATCAACAAAGGCACAAAAATCTCTTTTCTCATTCATTTTTATTTATATAAAAGGCATAGAAACATGCACAGTTACATAAACTTTATAACCTAAGAAAATGGAACAAAGGCAAATGATGTTCCTAATCACAACTCTAGCAAGTCTAATAATCTTCTCAAAAAATTCTCTCCCTTTTTGATCCTCCTCTTTTTTTCTCCCTTTTTTCCTAGTGATCCTTTCACTCCTCTTTATAGCCTCAGATGTCTCATTCCATCATCACCTTTCCCACGTAATTCTACTCTACCCTTAACTCATAGGGGACAAACAAATGATGCTTTCAATGTTTGTCAGCCCCAAAAATCAACCCAGTGAACTGCTCCATCTACTGGAATTAACTCTAGCTAAGTTTCCCTCTAGATTGATCATGCATTCCTAAATTTATGGCCCAATACTAAACTCTAACTAAGCTAGAAGTGCCTATATGGGACCCTCTATTCTGTTGAAACATAAAAGAACACTTTGTCAACTCCTTGAAGATCTTCTTATTTCTTAGGAGATACCAGAGGATGACACTTGGCATTTTCTACTTGATTTATTAAAGACACATGGCACTCTATACTTTCCCTATATCTTGCTCAAGAAAGCTCTACCTTTGACACTTTTCACAATTTGCTTCTTTGATACTTAGCAATTTCAACAAAACAAGACTCACCGCATTCCTTTCTCGAGTAACCTTTAAAAAGGGGAAAAGATGTACGTGGTAATCTCTGCTTGCTCTTTATCTATGCTTGTAGAAATATTTGGGATGCATGTTAGGCTCCTACGGATGGTGACACTTGGCAGCGTTTGCAAACCTCTGAAATAAAACTTGGGACCCACCACGATCTTTATTCAGTAATGAAACTCAAAGATGATCTCTCAAACATTGACACATGGAGGCTTCCATAGCTTTTGGGAAAATACGTGGCATTTTTTGCTGCTCTTGCTAAGGGTACGTGGTGGCTTATACTTCTCCTTGGAATGTAGTAGAAAGGGGCTCAAAGAACGACATTTGGCAGCCTCCGCTTATCTTTGGCACTTAAACAAAAATAAATAAAACAATGCCTTACTACCTTTCGAAAGGGTGCCTAACCCCTTTGGTTTTTGGGACACTCCTTTGAACCACCCATTGAACCAAAATTGGTTCAAGGGTTTAATGGTTCAACACTACGCACCCTTTACACATAACCTGAGGTTTTGAACCAAAAATATCAAACCGAGGCCTTGGGCCTATCGAACCAAATTGAACCGACTGTCTCTCGAACACTGACACGTGTTGACTTCTGCATTCTTTTGGAAAAATAGTTCAGGGCCTTCTACAATTTCCACTTGGTGCTTTCCACCTAATCTTGTTGAAACCTTTTTCTAAAAAATAGATGAAATGCAGGTGCTGAAAAAGAACATGAATGTCGACACATGGTGCATTCTGATGAGTTATTGTTGAATACGTGGCACATTTCATAGCCCTCTTAAAAGTTATGAAAAGTGCCTCAGATGACACCACTTGGCCTATTCAGTAACTTAGAAAGTGACACTTGGTGGCCTCCACCTAAATTTAACACTTGGGCAAAAATGAAACCAAAGAATCAAAAAGAGAAAACAAACTCATGTTCAGACAATGCCACTTGGCAGCTTTCGCTACTCTTCGACACTTAGATGAAAAATGAATCAAAAGAATTGAGCCAGCGCTCTATTTCAAAATTCTGCCATCACGACCAAGGTATGTGAGAACAAAATCTACCGTGTGTAACCAAAAATCAGAATGCAACGTAGAGTGAAAATTTTACTCTATAGTAACAAGTCCAAGAAGAAGAGCTAACCAGTTTGTACCAATACCAAGAAAAAATATGGGATCCCCTATACCCCCAAGAAATTATGCAAGCTGGAACACTGGTAGTCCCTTAATCCTCCCAACACCACCAGCCATTTGGGATCCTATCCCAGTGAATTCCCTAAAAGCTCTACCCAAATTTAGTGGGCAAGACTCTAAAACACTTGGGGAACATCTTCAAGATGTATTAGATGTCTGTGTTATACATGTTGTCACATAGCAAAATGTGGCCATAAGATTATTAGCAACTTATTTTAAAGGGAAGGCTCTAGAATGGTATCGGTCTTTTACCCCAAATACCATATCTACATGGGATCATCTCAAAGATTTGTTCTTTGAAAGATTTGCAGAGAAGGGGGATAAGTCTTCTTTGTTATAGTAGTTAATTACCATTCAAAGGGGACCACAAGAAGCTATGACTGACTTCAATTCAAGATTTCAAAAGACTTCGAACAGAATCCCTATTATAGCTAGACAATTACTAGGTATGGCCATAGTGTTTTATCTTAAGGATTTGAATTCAGATATATCTGTTATGATTCAGTCACTTGGAGGACACACTTTGCCAGAGGCTAATGAATATGTAGTCAGAGCTGAGAATCATTTAATAGATGTTGAAAAGTTAACTCCAAGGCCTCCCATGCCCATGTTCGCAAAAATTTCCTTGCCATTACCTCAAGAAGTTCCTAAATCTGTAAGCCCACCTATGTCTATGTACACTTACCCTCAACCATCTGTGAAAGAACCTATCCCTACTCAATCATCTGCAATGGATGATATCAAGAATATCCTAAGGATGTTTTCCAATGAGTTGATAAATATAAAAAGATAGTAGAATACTTTCTCTAAACCTCCATATCAAGGCTATCAAAGAAATAGATTTTCATCTCAGCCAAACCAATATCAGGGCCCTCCAAGACAAACTAATCATCAGCCAACAAACCAATTGGTTGCAGTCCCCACACCCTCACAGACTATCCCTCCCAATTCAAATAGGGATATTGTTCTAGGACAAAATAACTACGTGGATAATACTAATGCCTAGTGTTTCCCTTGCAATAATGCTCATACACCTAGAGATTGTCTTATGGGTAATCTACAACAAAAGGTAGCAGAGTAAAGAAGAATGGACAGTTAGTTCACAAGTTCTAGTGACAATAAAGCCTACTAGTCTCTTGGTATGTAGAATTTAGTCCTAGTGGCTCAGATGCAAGGAATGTCTTTGCAAAAAGAGGAAGAAATAGCCCCAAAACATGCTTTGTTCTCATGGGTTGAAGATGAATCAGTTTTCTTGAACGAAGCATCTACCTCCCAAATACCAGTGGTGCAATTTGATTATTACACCAGATCAAAGAGGAGAATGGTGGAATAGCCTGAGATTGTAAATGGTCAAGTCATGAATAATCCTCCATTTTACGGACAAAGAAACACTGCTGTCAGACAAGAAGTGCCTCAATGGGTGCAAAATCAAGGGACTCCTACCCAAATTCAAGAAAAAACAAGATATCCTTATGTTCAAAGGACTCAGTCTTTGGGACCGATAAATGTAGTGGATCAATTGAAGAAGATTCCAGCACAAGTATCAATATGGTATATATTGGCTATTCCTGAACAGAAGACACTACTACAAGAAGCTCTGCAAGGCCAAGCAGTGCCCAAAGGTACTATTACCAAAGAAGGACCTACTAGAAAAGAAAATCTCAAAGATATAGTTCCTCTAAAGACAATAGCCTTTGTGAACGATGCAACACAAGTAATTAAATCCAAACCAGAGCCTTTCTATTTGACTCTGATAGTTGGAAAGAAACTCTTACATAATGCATTGATAGATTTAGGAGCTAGTACTACAGTGATGCCCAAGCAAATAGCTGATGCTTTGAAAATAAAATATGAACCCCTTACAAAAGGAGTTATGTAGCTAGATGGCAAAATAGTACAAACCATAGAGAGAATCAAACAACTCCAATTACAATTATATGCTTGTCCAAATATAATTCTAAATCAAGATGTAGTAGTGATAGATATACCTCCTATTTTTGGCTTATGCTTGTCAAGAGACTTTACAGCCAAAATAGGGGGATATATGTCCCTTGATTGGTCTCATCTCATTTTAAGAACCCAATACATTTAAAGATGAAGATATTGTCTGAACCATTACGTAAATATCACATCACTAATGAGCCCACTACAAAGTTAGAGGCAGCCCATGCCATGATGAATAAAGAAGAGAAGGTCTTTGTCAAAGAGCTAGGTGAATGGACTAGGTATAATCAAGAAGAAGAAAATGATCATTTATTAGCTATGATGCAAAGTGACCCATTTGGAAATTACGACTCCATTGGTCTAGGCACTTACATTATACTTGATGAGGATCATAGAATTCCAAATGTTCTGGAGGAAGAAAAGTTAAAAGATACCTCTTCTATTAATCCTCGGGTCTCTTATGAATTTCAAATTCCTAGTGAGAAATCACAGGCATATATTTTGACCCCTGATGAAGAAGAAATAATCTCTGACTTTCTTTTTACTTTGCAAGATGATGAGGAAGAGCATGGATAATTATTGGACCATGATTTAAATGATTTGCTTGAAATCATTGAGTCTGGTTATATCATTTTTCAAAATAGCTGTGAATCGGTTACAAATAAGCAGAACGGCATTGAGCCTCAATTGCATGCACAAAATTATTGCAAACTTTCAAAATTTTCCTTTCAAAATATTGGTAATTTTGAAGTTATTAAGGAGGATGGTCATGCAGTAGAATGAGAGTTTGAAGCAGAAGGAATTAAGTCATTAATTGATTTCTTGGTAAGACATACCAATATCAAGAGCAAATATTTGATGAGCTTCCAAGAACAAGAAGAGTCTATATATGTCGAAAGCATGTTTGACTCAAACTCACTTGAATATAGGCAAATCAATGAGGCATACACTGAAGGCAATTCACCAAAGCCATACCCAATTCGATCACTTGTATGGCAACATAAGCTGGCTTGTAGTGAGAGAAAATTTAGAAATTCTGCTTTTGATCTAGGAGGGAGATAAAGATGCTTCATTAATGTAGATAGGTAGTTTCCCTTTCCATTTTTTTCTATTTTCTTGATTTGTTTTTCTTGCTTTGTTTTCCCATTATTGTTTTCCCATTTTTCTTTTAAATAAGTGTTGTTTGAACACATCGTCGACGATTCAAAAAGTTTTCAAATTCTTCAAATCCTCGACACATTGAATGTTTCCCCAAATCTTTAGAAATCTCCAACGTACCTTGCACTACCACTTGCATAACGTGTTTATCTCGTTGTCCCAAGAAGATTGAGTAGGATTTTCTAATGATTATTTGAGTTTAATGCCATTTTGAGACTTGATAGGTCAATAAATAGCTCTTAGCAAGAGTTAAAGTTTACAAGTTCTCAAACATTCTTACACCTACATGAAAAATGTCCTGCTACTTGTATTTTTTTGCTTAGCAAATTGCTTCAGCGAAAGCGTCTCTATTTTGCAAAGATTCATACAAGTTACCACAGAGAAGATACAAAGATGGAGGGGGCACAATCTTCACAGCAAGGAGCTAGGATGTATGAATCCATTGATAGGTTTCTTGCAAGTAAATCATATGCTTCAGCTACCACACAACCATTGAAGGCCTATCTAAGGACTAGGTTTCCTAAAGCTGGCCCAACAAGTGATTCAGTGAAGATAAAGGATTATGCAGATGGCATAATGGATCCAATTCTTCAAAAAGCTAGTAGCAAAAATCTTAGAGAGGGGGCACATCAAAAGTGTCTACAAAGGGCCAAAGTAGGGTAATTTGAAATATTCACCATGAGGATATGGACCTCACAACTAGCTCAGTTCATTGTCCCAACTATGCATTCATGCCCTGACTTGGTCGAATTATGTGCAAACTGGCTCCATGCACCTTCAGACACCATTCAACAAGGCCCATTCATAGTGAAAATCACACCGCAAGCTATTAGGGATATGTTAGCCCTACATCATGATAGTATAGCCACATTTCCCATTATGGCTAAGATGCAAATGGCGTGGGCCAATATCAACACTCAAACAAAGTTCTTGAGATCTAAGTTACAAATGGGTGATGAGATACTACGGTACCCACACTCCCTGCACCAAGAGCTCAATTCACAAAGTCTAGCCAAGATGCATTGTCTATGATGGCTCTCATATTTGGCATGAAAAATGATATGGCAGCGTATGCAGAACAAATGGCTATCCTTTTCAGGCTGAAGACTATTGACAAAACCCTGGAGTATTGGCTTGACTTCTCGGAACAAATTGCATTCTCAATGGTAGAACAATTGGCTCATTTCAGATCAAAAGGAGTGTTCAGGTATTCTTCCTATTTTTTCCACCTCATGCTTTTCTAGAACTCTAATCTCTTTGCCTAACATATGCATCTTAACATGTATGACCTAGATTTTGATCTCCAAAGGACCATTCATGTGTCTGCATGGACACACATTTTGTCAAAGACTAGTGACCCGTATGAGTTCTGGGAATTATTTATCACTCCTACCCTTTATCATCTCAGTCCTAAACCAATTATGAATAGATTATTCCCCAGTGTTTCAAATCTTCTAGTCAATTGCCCAATCCCTTGTGATTTCTATTTTGGATCATACCATACCATTATAAGAGTCCATGGTTTTTGTGGAGAACCAGTATTGCTATCGAAGGTTTTAACTCTTAGGATAGCATTCCTTGAGGTCACCAGACAAATATCCATAGTTGATAATGAATTTGGTTCTGAGAAGAGAAATATAAAAATGTATGATATTTCATGGATGACAACAAGCATGGTTTTGGAAACCAGAGATGCAAAAGTTGTGTTGCTCAAAAAGCTAGCCTTTTTGGGTTTCCTTCTAGTAGAAGACAAATGGGTTTATGAACCAAATTATTTCATAGCCTCCTCGGTAAGGAATCATAGGGTTACAACCAGAATTGCGCATGAAGGTTGCCCTTTTTGGGAAACTAGGAAAAATCCTAGGGAAGACAATCCTGGATTTTTATGTTGAGTTAACAGACTTGCCACTTCCACAGAATAGGCCATGGGAGACATTCTATGTTAAGCAAAGAGAGTATGATCCTAAAGTTAGAATGAATTCTGGCCTAAGGAGAGCATTAAATAATAAATATTGGGATACTGAGAAGATAAAGGCCTATTGGAAGTATAGGCAAGAAATTTGTCAAACAACCCATTCTTTCGAGAATGACACAGATGAAAGATGGGAAGAACTATGGGATGAGTGTCATCTCTCCCCTGCATCTAGCCCAGAGATAGGTAATTTTCCTACATCGGGTGAAGGACAGGAAGCTAGGGCTAGGTCAATCCAGGAGTTACAAGCCTCATTGAAAGGAGCAAAAATACAGCCAGAAGAAGAGACACCCAAGAAATGAAAGAGGGTGCAGTTTTAATTAGCTTCAAAGGAAGAGATGGACACCTTACAGTGTTAATTACAGGGTACTATAATTGTTCCTTAAGTAAGTACTAATCCTCCCTCTCCTTCTCATCCTATTTTTTCCCCTATCACTTTTGCCTTTCCCATTTCTCACTTCATCCCATCAGTGCCACCTCAAGCCTTAACATTACCCTATTTCTCCTGTTCTACTCCCAAGAAACCTTTCCCTCAGATTGCCCATAGCCATCAATTGGCTATTCAATATGGTCTACCACATTTGTGGGTGGGCATATTACCTCTCCTCCCACCTACCAGACCCAAGCAGATGCTGCTAGGAAGGCAAGAGAAGCCCGAAGGGAGAAGAAGAAGATCAAGGAGAATAAAACTTTGGCTACACCCCATTTGTGGTCACAATTTGACCCCATCTAGTAGCAATTGATAGTGACTCATTTGTCACCAAATGTAATAAAGCTAATGAAGTAGATGCAGCTAGAAGATTACATGATGAATGATATGGCCATCGACATGTCCCTTTTCATACCCTAGGATAGAATTGAGTTGTTGACTGAATCCACTTTTGTAGTCACTAAAGACTATTTGAAGACATCGAGGAGGTTATAGAAGATGGAGGCTAATTTGGCCAAAGAGAAGGCAAACTATAATAGTTTGACCACAAAAATTGATAGAAAAGACAATGAAATAACAAATCTAAATAAATAATTGCAAGAGACTATTTCTCTTCAGATTCATCAGGCAATCCAGGCCCAAAATGATTCTTTAAAGGCAGAGCTCATGCAAATAAAGGCTACGGTGGGGACCCTGAGGTAGGAAAAAGTAGAATGGCAACACAAGATGATAACTGAATAAGATAATACTGCAGCCATTCAAGCCCAATTCCAAGTAGAGCAATAGAAAGTGACACAACTGACACTAGATCTGGCTAATAGGTCAAGCAATGTCAAAGTGATAAAACTGGTAAAGGAGCTCTATGAATCCATTTGGAAAATAATCTCCTCAAAGATTATTTATGTCATGCCTTCTCTCACCTTCCTATTAAATGCATAAAAATTGTGTGAAAAGGTGGGGGATTCAGTGAAGAACACTATGACTATAGTTTTTGACAGAGTAATAGACTCTCAAACATTGCTGCAGAAGCTCTATGATGCTTTGGATGCGATATTGGTAGCCACAAGAATCACTAACATAATGGTCACTACAAAGAGAGTCAATGAGGTTCTCAGTTGCAATTCCACAGCCAACAGTTGCAGAGAGCTCCTCAAAATCATGAAAGAAGGCATAAGCAAAATGAAGTAGCATATTGAAGATCTAGTGTGATTAGGTATTCCTTCTCCATTTCCTGATGATAACATGATGTTAATGGTTGATCAAATTGAACCATTGCTATTGGCCAAATAGAATGATCAAATAGTTTTTCAGAACTTATGAGATGATTCCTCAGTCTCAAAAGTAGAAGTTGTTCTGGTTCTTGTTTCCTAGCTCGAATTCAAATTGAAGGCTACAGTTTAGATTTTGCAAATTTTTTTGCACAAGGATATTATTAACCTTTATTTAGCCTTTAATTAATTATAGAACAAGTAAGGGTTATCTGACCATGAGTGGTCCACCTACTAGACAGCATTGTTGAAGCTATAAAATTTTGCAATTTTGATCTAACGGGAGTATGGTTTCTTTTTTAGCAAGCTCAAAAGCCCTTGGGGTCGCCAATAACTATAGAGTAAAATTTTTACTCTACGTTGCATTCTAATTTTCAGTCACACGCTGCAAATTTTGTTCCCACATACCTTGGTCTTTAATGGCAAGGTTCAGAAATAGAGCACGGGTTCTATTTCCCACTTGATTCATTTGTTTCAATTTTTGTCTAAGTGTCAAAATCAAGCAGAAGCTACCAAGTGGCATCATCTGAGGCACCTTTCATTTTTCCTATAGGTTGGTCACGATGTGCCACATGTTCAATAGTAACTCAGCGGAAAGCACCACGTGTTGGCATCCATGTTTCATATCAACACCTGCATTCCATTTATTTTTCAACAAAGGTCTTCAACAAGCTAAGTATTAGGATGAGGCGGAAAGCACCAAGTGGCAATCGTGGAAGGCTCTGGATTACTTTTGTAAAAGAAAGCAGAAGTCACCACGTGTTAGCATCTAAAATAAAGTGGTGTAATGCCTTAGTTAAATAAGGTAGTTCAATGCCTTGGTTCAATATTTTTGGTTTAATACCTCGAGTTATGTGTAAACGGTGTGTAGTGTCGAACTATTGAACTATTGAACCATTGAACCATTTTCGATTCAAAGGAGCATCTCAAAGATCAAAGGAGCATCCCAAAGACCAAAGGATAAGTGCCCTTTCAGAGGGCAAGTAAGGTGCAACCAAACCATTCAAGTGGAGGCTGCCAAGTGTCATCAACTAAGCCCCTTTCTACTCTATTCTCAAAAGTAGTAGAAGACACCATGCATCTTACCAGAAGTAGTGGAAGCTACCACGTGTCGACATATAAAAGATATTTTTTGAAGTTTCATTTTTGAATAAAGACTATGGTGGGTCCCAGGTTTTATTTCTGAAGTCTGTAGAAGCTGCCAAGTGACACCATCCATAGGAGCCTAGCATGCATCCCAAACACTTCCACAGCATAGAAAAAATTAGTGGAGATTGCCACATGTCCTTTGTTGAAGAGAGGTGGAGTTTTCCACCTATTTCCATGCCCCTTTTAAAGGTTGCTTGGGCAAGAAATGCGGTGAGTCTTATTTCTTTAAGTTGTTAAGTATCAAAGAAGCAGATTGCGATAGGTGTCAGAGGTGAAACGTTCCTGAGCAAGATATAGTAAGAATATAGGGAAAGTAGAAAGTGCCACATGTCTTCATTAAAAGTTTTAGAAAGTGCCAAGTGTCATTATTTGATGTCTCCTAAGAAATAAGCAAATTTTTAATAAATTGACTAAGTGTCGTCTTCTATTTCAACAGAATAGAGGGTCCTGTATAGACACTTCCAACTCAGTTTGAGTTCAATTTGGGCCATAATTTTGGGAACGCATAGATAATCTGGAGGGAAAATTAGTGGGAGTTATTTCTAGTAGATGAAGCAGTTCACCTGTTAGATTTTTGGGGCTTGCAAACATTGAAAGCACCGTCTGTTTGTCCCCTGTGAGATAAAAGTGGAATAGATAGTTGCACGGGAAAGGAGGTGATGGAATGAGAGATCCGAGGCTATAAAGAGGAGTGCAGGAATCATCATAATAAAAAAAAAAAAGATACAAAAAGAGAGAATTTCTGAATATAGAATTATTGTAACAAGTTTTAGACTTTCTAGAGCTGTGGCTAAGTAATATCATTTGCTTTTGTCTCATTTTCTTGAGTTGAAAGGTTTATATGACTGTACGCATTTCTATGCCTTTTGTATGACTAGAAGATTCAAATAAGGAAATTTAACACTATGCCTTTGTTGATATTATCTGTGTCATTTGCAAAAGTAGTCTAGAGTGTAGATTTTCTAGAACTATGATTAGGAATGTCATTTGCTTTTGTCTCATTTTCTTGAGTTGGAAGGTTTACATAACTGTACGTGTTTTTGTGCCTCTTATGTGATCAAAAAATTCAATTAAGAAGATTGAACCCTATGCCTTTGTTGACATTTTTATATTTCAGCAAAAGAAGTCTATGCTATGAGCCTCTGTTTCTATTATTTCAATCTTTTACATGGATCATGCACTTGTTTGCTCTTAAATGTAAATGAATCCTACATATAGTTTCACTATGCTCAAGATTAAGGTCGAATTACATTCAGGCGCATCGCCATAGTTAGATTTTATTTCTTTGCATTTGCATTTGCATTTTTGTTTAAATTCCCATCCCTTTTCCCCCAACACTTGATATAAAGAAGAGACCAGCTTCTTAAAAATCTAGAGGTTGTTTCAAGTCGCATGTCCCACATCTTGAAACTTCCCATTGTTGGTGTTTGAAACAAAGCACAATTTTAAACATCAACATGAATATTTACCTTTATTGAGTATCTTGATTGGTTGTTTATGTTCTAATTTTTCCTTACTCATAGGTGGACTAGGTGTTTGTACCATATTGGGTGACTATGGCTATGAGAGATCTAAATCTAGATCTGCCTTTGAATCTATTTCAACTAGTCCCAGCTTCTTATCTAATTTAATAACTATGTTATATATATGTTAGAATGATTTAGATGTCTCATATAGTAATTTATCCTTAAAAGGGAAGATGAAACCTCTAGCAAAGATGTATTGTACCTTTAAATTTGTCAGGTTATAAATCAACTATTTCGTGCATGATTTAAATCATAGAATGTAATCACTCACTATTTATGACCTACTCTAGTGTAGTGAAGGCAGCCTCTCATATGTGACTAAAGGTCCATTATTATGTATGTAGTACATGAGAAATACTTTTTATAACTCATAGTATGTATGTAGTGAACCACTAGGGAGTGAATGTTGAAACCAATTTAATTCATCACCCTCTAGAGTCTATGGAAATAACTGAAGGACAATCAAACTACTAGTGACATGTGCCATAACTTTATTATAAGCTTTAAGGTGAAAGTACAGGTCTAGATATCCATTTAACTTTGGTAATATTGGTATCTAAAACTAATTTAGTAAATTTTTATTGAATATTCTACATGGGATAGTATTGGCGTGAATCAAATTATCATCAACCCAAGAGTAGTAGGATTAATTTCTAGGGTAAGTCAATGTACTTTATGTTGTAAATCACCCAAGGTGTGCATCAAAAATATTAACTATTATGAATTTATATTATCATCATCAAGAGTTTCATTTAATTATTGAATATTATTATTAATTTTATCCATTGGTGCACTACATGGGGGACCTTTGGTTTTGCTTAGTGTAACCTTTAGAGGGGTGATAGATTAGACCCCATGAGAGGGACATAGGTTATCACCCTCATGGAGGTTAGGATAAGAAATAGGGTCTACTATAGTAATGGGGTTGAGGGAGATTCATTGGTATCTCTTGTTTTGTTAATTTTTAAAAAGTATCACCTATTAATAGACTATAAGATACATTATTATCATGTGAATGGACAGAACATGTAGAATAAAAACATATGCACACCGAATCTAGATGAGAGACCAAGAGAAAATAAATACACCATAGAACACAAGATGTACATGGTAAAACCTCTAAGAGGTAAGAAAACCCATAAATATTATTCATATTATGAGAAACAATAAGTACCCAATACAAGCTTTCTCTTCTCACTTCTTCTCGATAATTCTTCACAAACCAAGATGGAATGGATTGGAATGAATAAGTATCCTCTCTATATTTTACAATGTAAAATCTCTATAATATATCAAATTAAATACAACCATTGTAATACGACCATTAGAGAAGTTGGACATTTCCAATGGTCATATTACATGGGTCTGACTTGTCCCCTTGGTCATATGGGTTGGCATCTTTGACTATAAGTCATGATTCCAACCTAGACCAATAATTACAACATTAATAATAATATGCTTTATTATTGCATGAGCATGACCTCATAAATAATAATGTGTACTATTTATTTAATATTATAATTAATTTATTAAGGGTACATAAATGCACCACTTAACCATTATATGCTCCAACACTCCACCTTAATGTTAATTGGGGATTTTAAATCAAATATCTATCCATCTAGTCATTCCTTTATAATAAAGGAAAAATCCATCACACTTGGTGTGGATAAATGTAGTGATGACATCCATGGAAAAGTTTCACAAATGTGCAACTGTTCCATAGGCCATAAAACTATTATATAATTTATGGAGGTGACCTCTCCAAAACCAATATAGTTTAATGTATTAAGGGTACATAAATGCACCACTTAATAATTACATATTACAATAATATTCACCTTCATAAATAAAGTAATTATGCCAAAGTTACCTTTTGAAACAAAAGGAATTACAATCCATAAACTACTTCAAGTAGGTTTAGGCTAGCATGATCATGAGACTACCACTCATAGTTTCTCATGAATAATCAAAAAAACATTAGAGCCTTTTATAACATAAGGACCTACATATGCTTATAAGTATTGGATGAAAAAATAAAAATTCAATACAAAGTTTACTAAAATCACATAAGTGATTTAAACATGCTATACAAAAAGAATAAGTATAGAGAAGACAAAAGCTATAAGGCCAAAAAGTGACATTGCCATGCACACTCCCCCTAAATGGTAGCTCCGAGGGCCAAGTATTGTATAAAATTGACAAGACTTGGTGGAACCAAGCATTTTTTGAGGACATATATTGCATATGTGCGCATAGGACATTATGAAGATCACAATTGAGTATTTTTATCTGGGATAGCCTGTACATGTACTTCAATAGTTTATTGGTGTTATACTGGAATTTTATCTAGATTTATACAACTTTAGCACCTGCACAAACTTTCAACACATCCAAAAAATAATGGATTCGTGATATAATATAATGGTTAGCATCACAATAACCACATCCATAAATATAAAAGATGACATATGTTTTTATGTGATAAATCACTTTTAAAACCATCATGTCATAAACAAGTTCACTACTTTGATTACAAAGATAGTGATAAACATAAATTATTGTGTGCAATTCATTATTGGATGTCTGCAATATTAACAAGATGAGCATCCCCATCTATCATTTGATGTACATACAATAATTTTACAAATAATATGATACTAAATCATTTAGATATCTTATTAGCAATAACTTATTTAAGTTATATCAAAACTTTGCAAGTTTAATATGCTTCAATTTTCTAATGATATAGATTTAGAAATAAAAATTGAGGTATGTAGCCTCTCATACATCAAATAGAGATTAGCATGATATACAATCATCCAATAAAATAGACATAAAACTGAAATTCATTTCAGAGATGTATGAATAGAATTTTTGGTAAGTTTAATGGTGAAGAGCCAATAATGCAAACTCCATTTACACTTGCATTTCAAAATGAAGCATATAATCATGTTAGTATAAATAATAAAATGAAATAATCTAAACATGTGAGCATAAACTTTTTTTATTTATCAAATGAAAGTATATAACCTTTTTAGTAAAACAATCGAATGATAAAACATTCAAATGAGAGTATCTAAGCATATTAGCATAAAAGATACTTTTTACAAATTAGAATTAGCAAACATGATCAAAATTAAACATTATGATATGTATAAAATTCTAACTCTTTTTAAATTTAAAATAATTGAAATGTAATCAAACATTATTTTCTCATCTAACATCTTAAATAAAAAATTGAGATTCCTATTCATACATAGTCATCAACGTATAGTATATATATTGACCTCTAGTCAATTATTAAGACTATCAATATTAGATGATTTAATTAAGGATTTTTCATTTAGGTCTTTTTATATTGAACACAAGTGAATAAATATCCCCCTCATACTCTAAGTTATCCAAAATTGGATCAACTTCCTCTAAGTCATCTATTTATTCATAAGGAGAAATAGAAGAGTTAGGTTCATCAAATGAAAAAATTAAATGAGGTTCCACAAGAGGCTCACAAAATATTTTTAAAGGACATGAACATTCCTATTTCAAATGATTTTTCTAGAAGATGAATCATACACTTTTAATCCTTTAGTCTATTCTCCATAGATTATGAAAAATGTAACAACACAAGGTAGGATTAAGCTTCTTTCAATTTGATTTTAGGAATAAAAAATGGAAGCAATGCTACCAAATATCCTAATTTGAGAAACACTTGGTTTCTTTTAAGACCAAAATATATAACAATATAAATTTAGTTAGCAATTTGAAAGAACCTAGAAAAAGGTTCACTAACAATAACATATATTACAAAACTATTATAATGGCACATAATATGGCATGAACATACAAATAGTGCCCAAATTGTGATCTAGGTACAATGATATCCTCTATGTCAAGACTTATTCATACATTTCTTGTCAAGCCATATAAAAAATTATTTTTAAATATGGCACAAGTTTAAATATTAGTCTACATTTTTAAGAGTGTAGAAGAATGCAAGGATTTAGTATCATGATATTTTGACTATAAGTTTGGAATGATGCTTATCATGTAATCATTCCCAACAAAACTCATGATAAAGACAAAATAAAGGCCACCATAAATTATACAACATGATAAACCACCATCAAAATGACAATGAATAAAATGCTTCCATAAGGAGAAACAACATTTTATCAGTGAATGCCATTTTCCTCATCTATGAGGTATAATTATGAAACCAAATAACAAAACCCATATTAATAACATGCCAAAATAAACTAAAGTGAGTTTTGATGAAAAATTGAATATTTCAACCATAATTTTGGATTAAAATAGGTTTGAATTCAAGTTATGAAAAATAGCAAATTAATCTAGAAGAGATAAAATAAAGTTTATCCATTATTATGAAGCTAAAATCAAACATAATCAAATTCCAATTTTGTGAAACTTCAATTTTTTCTATTTTAACCAAGTTGATTTTGAAGTGATTTCGCAAGTCAAAAAAACAAACATAGTGCATTTTTCCTTCAAGTCCTGAAATCGGTCTTGAAAAGTAATGTAGGCACCATAAATATTCATACTGGTTATTGTTTTCATTTCTTGTATGATAGGTAAATTGGCTCTAAGTCTTAGATTTATAAAACACTAAGTTTAAGTATTTATTTGAACACCCTTTCTAGGTTATTATGTGATATTTTAACACATATACAAATACTAAAATTAGGTTCACATATTGGTCAACTAATTAATTCATTCAAATATAAAAAAATAAAAATTCATCAACATAAAAAGTTATACAACCTAATAGTAAATTGTCTCATAAAGAGATTCTCAATATGCTTTGGATGTATGTTTCATTGGAAGCCTATAACTATGATATGGAATCCAAATATACACAAGGTGAGCAAAAAATCATCATGAAGGATTAATAAATAGCTCAAATTAGTCTAATTCTCTAACAACTCAAAATGGAACTCACAAAATAAATATTTTTGAGTCAAGGTGTATAAATACATAATGCCAACAAGGAAGACTCTTGTCATTAATGTGGCATCATAATTGGCCATGAAATAGGTAGATCAAACTGACCATTAAGATTGAATCATAGTAGTAGGAGAAAAGAGGTAGGCCTTTTAGTGGTAAATCCATATCCACTATGATAGTACTAAAAAATACTACTATGTAAGGCCCTACCGAAGCATAATGTGACATTCAAAAATGCTTTCTAGACTAACATAAGAGACATACCAAGTATAAATTCACCCATTTATATTTTCATCAAGATACATGTTTTACTAAAAACATAAAATTTCACTCCTCCTTGATGTCAAATTAAGTATTGTATCAATTTGCATCTTACACTAAATTGACACTAGTCAAAGGCTTAATTATCATATTTCTCCTTATAAAGGGTTTTTCACTTACAAAAATAATATTCCATAGGTTTCTTAGCCATAAACTTGGATTTTAACATTGATTTTCCAAATCTTGTAATCTTATCCATTTAACATTTGGGATTTATCTAACGCAAAACTAGGTAAAGCCATTGCTTCCTTATAAAGTTGGCACCCTCGATTTGTGTTTTTGACATTAAGGGGGTATAGGTTGTGACAATTTAATCTAATTTTAAACTAAATTTGATTATAAAACAAATTTAAAATGTATAAGGACATTAAATTAATCAAAATACTCAAAAAATCAATGTTATAAGTGTCATAAAAATTGGTCACAAGTTTCATAAATAGTATCACAAGAGCACTATTTGACTAAATAGTTGTATAAAAAATATTAGGAGGTTTAAAATCAACCCAAGGACCTTCCTAATGTGTCTAGAATGTGCCAGAACCTATAAATTAAATGGTTGAATGACTATGGTCTATACACAATTAATAGGGTCACAAGGTGAACAAATTATTGCACGTGACACATGTTTCCATGTGAACAATCATGCATAATAAATAAAATGTTTTAATAATAACTTACGTTTTGGTCAAAAAAGGAGGTTTGAGGGGATTTGAACTCTTGACCTCTCTTAGTTGAAGGTTTTAACAAAATTATAATTACCAACCCACCTGCTAAACTTATTAAATTTATGCATGCACAAATATGCCTATCAAGCACTCTTTGAGGTGTTTCTTCTTCAACTTGCCATGTTATACATCCATCCATCAATGCCATATTTTATATATACAATAAATCTTCACTCTTGGAGTCAAAGTCAAATATCCCATCATATACCACACTTTAAAAAACTTATTACCAACACTTACCTTCTCTTACACATTCATGACCTTTTTCACATGGTTATGCCTTCATTTCACTTTCTCAATTTACATGCACCATCTCTTATACTTGCTTTGTGTGCTTGTCAACTTGTTCAATCTTCTTGCTTTCTTGGATCATGCTTGAAACTTGATCTTCTTATGCTCTTACCTTGATTTTCACAATCCACTTTCTACCTTATACCTTCTTATGCGGCTACTCACCTTTCTTTGAATCACTCTCATGCTTCATGCCTTGGTCATCTATCAATATATCTTGATGTACTTTGACATTTGCCTTTTGTTTTCACATTTGGACTTGTCTTCCACCTATAATCTTGCTTTGTTTGAACTCTTTCTTGAGTTTCTCCTCTTTCTTCTCTTCAACTACTTGTTTCAACCACTTAAGCCATACATACCCATGCCCTTGATATTTTCTTGAGGACTGAAATATATCATACCTTTCCTCAATCTACATATGAGTTTTTCCTTATTCATTTACACAATAAAATTCAACATTAAAACACTCATTTACCTCTAATGGCAACTTCTACAAGTTTATATCTTCATTCATGTCTTCATGGGTGACCTCAATGTCTTCGTGTATGACTTTGTTTTCTTCTTGGCACACCATCTCCTTTGTTTCAGCTACTATGCATGGCAATGCATCATAAAACTCCTCATTCACTTTATCTTCTTCAATAGTTTCTTTCTCTTTGTCATTCTCTTTCCACTTGATGGGCTCTATTCTTGGCTCATTATTCATCATATTTGAGGCCTCATGCTTGGCCTTCACCAAATTCTTCTTCATACCTATAAACACAAACTCAAAATAAATCTTAGCATATGAAACTAGAGACCACATAGTCTCTTTGAATGTCCTTGGCATAGACATGGTCCATCTTATCTTATCTTGATTCTTTTGTGCTCTCTTTGGAACTTATTTCACCTTCTTATTCTCTTCAATGAGAACTCTCTTAACTACCTCTCTTTCTTATTGATCACTTGGAAACATCTTAGTTTTCATTCCTCTTTGGGTTATCTCTCATTCTTCAAGACACCTTTCTTGTGCCTTCTCACAAGTGACTTTATTGGTCACTTCACCTTTTACCTCATATGCCAACCTGTTCATTATATTTCATGACTATTCATGAGATTCACCATGATCTCAATATTCTCACATCTCTACCCAAACTCTTTTCTTATCTCTACTACTTCCTTGTCTATGTCCATCTTCCCCATTCTCTTATTTTCTATAGGCCTATTTAGACCTTTTTCTTAACAAGTCTTTAAACCTTGCCTCTTAGACCTCTTTTGGGACTTTCCTCATCTTAATTCCTCTCTCTAGGATCTCTTCTAAGACTTATTGACTCTCTTTTGGAGTCTCTTATCTTCCTCTTCTCTCTTAGAGCTTTAATGCTCTCTTTTTCCTCTACCTCTTATATCCTTCTCTTGACTAGTTTCTTGTCCTTCTCAAAGGACTTTGGGGCTCTATATCTCTTTTATCTCTCTTCAATATAATTTTCCTTTATGTTGAAATCAATGGATTAGACCTACAACCTCCTCTTCTCACTCAACACCCTATAATGTTATCTCTCATGCATATATCATAACATGTTATCTTTATCTCAAATCAACAAAATGGAAAGAATTTAAAACATAATTTAACCCAAGATTACCTTGCTAGCTCTGATACCAAAATGATGTGGAGGCATTGGGGAGAATTCCTCTCTTGCATCATAATTTGATTCTTAGTCTAACTGATCTCATGCACTTTGATGGTTTGATCTTGCTTATCTCCATTAGGCTAGTTGTTCTTTCTTGTAATCATTGAGTTTGACATCTTCCTAAAATTAAATCTACTCCCTGAGGTGTTGATGATGTTATTATATCTTACATTTATAATTTATAATTTACATTATAGCTTTGCATCATACCATTCATCTACTCATAAATTGTCCCTCACTCCACTAGTTTTGCTTAATCCTTACCCTTAGGTCTCAAGGTATCCTTGAAATTAGAGGCCACAAATATACATATTTCCTCTACACAAAACTTTTCTAATCCCTATAATTCATCTAACCTTACTTTCTTCTCTTATAGGCTTGTATCCCTTTTTCTTAACATTTCTTATTCTTGGGAGTAATTTACAACTCTTCTCAAGAATCTGGTCAGCTTTTCTAGTACCCTTTCATACCTTACTATTCATACATCTCCCTTTACACACAACTCCCAAGACATGAGGCACTTCATTATTTAATGCATTTCCCTAATTAGCCCTCTAAAAAAACAAACTTCCTTAGTTGGAGAAATGTACATACAAATAATCCAAAATAATTACCTTTTTGGCTACTCTTTTTCTCCATTCTACTTATCCAACCCTTCTCTGACTCTTACCTGCAACTTATTGCACTTTTCCTTTTTTGGTCTTTCATCACTATGCCTTTCAAGCCCTGAAGCACAACATTTTACTCAAAATCTATACTATCTATCCATTACAAGTTTGAACAAGTGTATTCATTTATTAGACATAAAACCCACCATAAATGCAAAATTTCATCAAAATTTGAAGGATGGAATTCATTTTATGCACTAAACCCTAAAACTAGGGTTTCTTGGCCAGTAGACTAGTTGAGAGCCTTTAAAAACCTCAATATTGAGTTTAAAAGTGAATCAAAATTCCAAATCAATTGAAAATTTTATGTAATTACATTACCTAGCTTGTCCAATTGTTTAGAATTTGTAATTCATCCATTTCTTGTTTCAAACCTCAAAATCTTAGTGGTCCAGGCTTACTTCTTAACTGTGCATGGAGTTTAACTATCCTTTGACACTTTTTTTGGATTTTAAACTACCTAATACCTTTATTTATGATACTTTCATTCACCTTAACTGTATTCTACTATTCATAATCTTTACACACCATTAATAGCTCATAAATCCTTTTATTTGTGAATTTAACTGAGTAAATAGGAATAACCTTATGCATACAGAGTAGGGTTTTGTATTCATGTTTCTACAAGTCTTTTCAAGGTTATAAAAAAATTTAAATCTCCTTGATAATAGGACCTCATCTCCATCATATGTCCCATAGTACCCTTTTCCACATTAACAAATAATTCTCTTCCTACTTTACAAAGTATTTGAGTATGTAAAATAGGGTAAATCACAA